>CANIUD010000471.1:0-152260 GCA_947470075.1 Closterium sp. Yama58-4
CCCCCCTTATCAGCTCGTGCTCGACTCCATGGACGTCAGCCTAAAGTGGCCCTGCGACTCAGAGAACTATCAGGTGAGCACCTGTAGCGATGTGATGTGAAATGGGCAAGAGTGGTGCAGGCAGTGGGCTTTGGGCGGAGAGGGGAAGGGAAGAGAGGGAAAGGGAAGAGAGGGAAAGGGAAGAGAGGGAAAGGGCGGAGAGGGGAAGGGTGGAGAGGGGAAGGGTGGAGTGGGGAAGGGTGGAGTGGGGAAGGGTGGAGAGGGGAAGGGTGGAGAGGGGAAGGGGTCCAGTGGGGAAGGGTGGAGAGGGGAAGGGTGGAGTGGGGAAGGGTGGAGAGGGGAAGACTGTCGAGTCAACTCAATAGTCAATGTATTTTGAGAATTATTAGGTGAGCGCTGCAGCGATGTGAGATGGGCAGGAGGGATGCGGGCAATGGCAAGGGGCAGAGAGGGGAAAGGCGGAGAGGGGAAGGGGCTTCGAGGGAAAGGGAAGAGAGGGAAAGGGCGGAGAGGGCAAGGGCAGAGAGGGAAAGAGGCAGGGGGCAAGCAGCAGGCCTATCTTGCACACTCACTGGACTGCGATCTTTTGGACTCAGAAGTCAATGCGACTTTGAGAACTATTGGGTTGATTGTTTTGAGAATCTCAAAATCAACCTCTTGCACACTCACTTGACTACTATCACAGAAGTTGTAACAACTTGTGAGGTCTCATCACCCTCTTCCTTCCTGCCCATTTCTCTCTCCTGCTAGCCCTCCTGTCCCTCTCCTCGCGGCCAGCCCATGTGCAATCAACATCCCACATCAGCTCGTGCAATCAACGGGCTCAAAAGCCTCTTTACTTCCATTCCATCTAAACCCTCCCCCACCCTCTCACTTCTCCCCACCAGCCTCGTACTTTTCTTCTCCTTTCCGTTTCCCATTTCCCCCTTCCCTTTTCCGTTCCCCATTCCCCTTCCCCATCCCAGTCTCGGTTCCATTCCCCATCGCCCTCTCTCCCCTCCCCTCCCCCTCCCCCTCTTCCCCTCCTTGCAGGCAGCAGATGCATTTCTGGGGGTGCAGAGGGCGGAAGGGCAGGAAGGGGGGGCACCTGGAGCTCGCTCGTTGGGGGCAGGAAAGGGGACAGCTCCCCTTTCACAATTCTCCCCCACGAGCCTCACGACTTCTTCCCCTTTCTGCTCCCCATCTGCATTTTTGTTTCCCTCCCCCTTTCCCTCCCTTGTCTCTTTCTCTCTCCCCCCTCCCCCCCCCCCCCCCCCCCCTTTTGGCAGGCAGCAGAGGCGTTTCTGGAGGCGCGGAGGGCGGAGGGGCAGGAGGGGGGGCACTTAGCGTCGTGGAATGGCGCAGTGGGGCGCGCACAGATGGAGTGGCTGCGACAGGAGCTGAGACACGCGGAGGAGTGAGTGGGGGGAAGGGGGGAGGGGGGGGGGGAGGGGGGAGGGGGAAAGGGAGAGGCGAGAGGGATGAAAGAGGTGAAGTGTGAGTGGGTTTCAGGGTGGGTGGCCGTGGAATGGCGCAGTGGGGCCCACTCAGATGGAGTGGGCGCTGCAGGAGCTGAGACACGCGGAGGAGTGAGTGGGGGGAAAGGGGGGGACTGGTTGGGGGAAGAGATGGGGAGCTGGAAGGGGATGAGTGAGAGGAGGTGAGAGGGAGAGGGAAGGTGTAACGGGGATAGAGGAAGTGTAGATAAGTGTGCGGGCATGCCTTTGTGCATGCACACGTGTGTGGCTCGTCCCACATACACATGTACCTGCACCTATTTATTTGCATGTATACATGTGTACTACTTCCTGTTGTTGCTGCGTGCATGATGTCTGTTGATGTGTGTTGGTGTGCGATGGTGTGCGGTGGTGTGCGGTGGTGTGTGCACAGGCATGGAGAGAGGGTGGTGGTGGCACTGCATCACCCCATCGCAGTGGGGTCAGCTCCCGATGACCTGCTAGCATGGAACCACCAAGAGGTGCGTGAGTCTCCCACCACATTCTCACAGGCGTGCCCCATCCTGCCCTCCCTGTGCACGCATGCATGCACGCTGTGGGCTATGTTGAGTTTACTTTCGAGAATTCTCAGAAGTAAGCTCAACATCCCTCCCTGCCCACCCTGCGCACTCATGCATGCACCCCGTGGCACTGCATCACCCTGTCGCAGTGGGCTCAGCTCCTGATGACCTGCTAGCATGGAACCCACACATGGGTGGGCACGGGGCAGAGAGGGGAAGGGCAGAGGGGGAACAACGCACGGGTGTGTGTGTGTCAGGCAGACCCAGGGCGGAGCAGCAGTAGCTAGCTTGTAGATCCGATTCACGCGGCAGGGTCAAGAGCACTCTCCTTCCCCCACTCTTCCCCCCGGTCTACCGTGTCTCCCCTCTTCTCCTCCCATGCCTGGCCCGGCATCAGATCTGTGACGTGCTGGTCAACTCTCCTCCAGTCGCCCTCGTGCTAGCAGGTGACCTCTCCCCCCTGCCCCACTTGCATGCACTGCTCCACTTGCAACCGCATGTGCACAGCCCCATGCGCATCTGTACCATCGCACCTGCTCTGCTCTTTGATTCTACCACGTCGTGCAATCTGCAGCTTCTTCATGCGCGCATCCTCACCTGGTCTTACCAACGTCTCTTCGTACCCCATCTGTAAAGCCTTTTTTTCATCTGCTCCCCCTTTCGGCGCACTCTCTTCCTTTCCTCCCTTGCCCCCTTTCGCTGATTCCCCCCCACAGGCCACTACCACCCAGGCGGCTATGTGTGCATGCGCGGAAAGCACTTTCTCACGCTCGAAGCCATTCTCTCTTCCCTCTCCCTGCTGCTGCTCTGCTCCCCTCCCACCACAGGCCACTACCACCCAGGCGGCTACGTGTGCATGCGCGGCAAGCACTTTCTCACGCTCGAAGCAATTCTGGAGGCCCCAGAGGGCTCAGAGGCACACGGGATCATGGACATGTATGGTGACCGCATCGAGCTGCGCGGCTGTGGGTTTGTCAAGTCGAGAGTGTTTCGGTTGGACCAGAAGGGGGATGGGAGAGATGGGGTAGAGAATGCCTCAGAAGATGACAGCAAGGTGGTAGCTGATACAGTTAAGGATGTGGCATGACGGAACCAAGTTTCACTTGGTATTTGAGGTACAGTAAGAGTAATGGCTGGCAAGCCACCTGGTTTGGTTATCAATTAAGTATGTATGGTATTTGTGAGGTAAGGAGGTATGGTCGTTGGAAACCGTACTGGGTTATGTACAATAAATTTTACTACATTATACCGTCGCTGCCATCTAGTTAATTGCACCACACCACTACAATATGCAAGCATCCCATATCTTTGCTAATGGTCGCGACATTGTTGTTGAGCCAAGCTAGTAGCTAGGTACTGACTTGCTAATATTCTTATGCTTGGAACAAAAGATAAACCAATCATATCGTCACAGATGATGATATGATAATGTAACGGAATAGAAGCTTATATATATACCTAAGGGTGCGGTGCAATGATGTGCAGATCCGTGCTGCGAGCTTTATATATATCTGAGAATGGCTCAGAGCATTCTGGTGCGGCGCAATGACGTGCAGATCCGTGCTGCGAGCGTGAGCGGTTTGCATTACAAGATGGTGCAGCACTTGTTGATGTCCTTGGCTTGCTTCACAAACATCTGTGGCACAGACAGACGCAAGGTGAGGTGTTTGGAGGAGTGGTGAGGGATAAAATAACAAATGCGCGGTTAAGGAGACAAAGGGACAGGAAATGAGGGGGGAGAGGAAAGGAGAGGAGAGGGCGGAGAGAAAGGGGAGAAAGGAAACTGTGACGAGCGAGGCGAGAGGAAGAGAGGGAAAGAGGATAGAGAGAGGAGAGAGGGCGGTGGGGGCAGAGACGGGAGAGAAGGCAGAGAGGGCAGAAACTCAAGAGAGGAGAGAGAGGGCAGAGGGCACATAGAAGGAAGATAGGGGAGCGAGAGGAGGAAAGAGAAGAACAGAGATGAGAGGGCAGAAAGCACAGATAGTGGAACGAAGGCCATGAGTCTGCATGAATGGTAGCGACTCGCACGGACGTGAAAAGGGAAAGACAGGTGAGAAGAGTGCTTTAGCAGCAGACTTTTGAGGTGCCTCAAGGGAAAGACAGGTGAGGACAGTTAGCCCCAGCTTTGCTGCCCTAGAGGGAGCTGTCAATTCTAACAGAATAGAAACAGGCAAGGATAGAGACAGGGAGAGATATGAGGTTCTTTTATGTGCAGAGTGCAATGCAGCAGTGGTGTGGTGCAGAGGTCATACCTTGGATTGCACACTGAGGTCGTTGCTCATGGACGCAAGGTTCTCCAGTGTCTCCCCTCTGTTGAGCATCTTGTGGATGGTTGTTTCCTGCTCTCATGCACGCATGCACACATGCACATCCACGCATGCACAGATGCACACAAATATACCCATACAGAAAAGCACACACGCCAAAGAAATGGAAGAGGGGGACGCTTGCTACAATGGTTGTGACACAGCAATGAGAGGCGGCACTTGCATCGCAACTGCAGCTATGTCAGTGCCTGTAACAGTCAGCTCGCTGAAAACACCAAACTATCCTACTCAGCACCTTCTAGTTGCCTGTGGGCCGCCCTGCCCAGCCCACACACCTTCCCTGACCTCTTCCCTTTTGCATCTCCCCCTGCTCGCGCAACATTACCCCTCACCACTACCTCACCTTCCTGCCTTTCCCCCACTGCCCTGAACTCACCACAGCTCTCTTGGTCTCGTCGATTTCGCTCTGAACCTTGGCGATCTTATCCACATTCGCTGGGTCCTGGAATGGACGAGACAAGCAGGGAGGGCAGGGGAAAGAGGGGACTTTTCAGTCGATTTATAAGTCACCGTAGTGGCTCCAGACTCATAAGCACCTTGGTGATCCTATCCACATTCGCCGGGTCCTGGGGTGGGCTAAGCCGCACAGTAAGTGGGAGGGAAAGGGGGAAAGGGGGAGAGAGGAGCGAGTAGAAGAAGGGAGAGGGGGAAGATGGGTGGCAATAAGTTGGGGGATGAAGGAGGAAGTAAGTTGGGGTGGGAAAAAGTTGGGTGGAGGTAATGGATAGACAGAAGAGGGGTTGGAAGAAGGAGAAGTGTGGAGAAAGGGAGTGGGATAGGCAGAGAAAGTAGCAGAGACGAAGGGAGTAAGATGACGAATGGAGGGTGTAAGGGATGTGCAGGGAGCAAGAGAGATATTGGTGAAAGAGACAATCGAAACATTGAAACGCAGGCATAGCACTTACATTCATAACCACAAACACAGTGCAAACCAGAAAACGCTCCCCTTTGCTGTCTTGCTCTATCTCCCTCACTCGAACAAACATCTATGCGCACAAGCACGGAACACACATCCACACTCCCACACATCCACACCCCCCCCTCCTCCCCCCCCACACACAAACCCACACACACCCCTTCCACACCCCCCCCCCCCCCCCCAACACACACACCCATACACACACCCACGCACCCATCTGCGCGTGCACGAGCAGCTTATCAAGCAACGGCACTGACTTCTTGCTGTCCTGCTGTATGCTCATCCAGGTGCCTCACTGCCTCGTTCTCACCCACACAAACGCGCACCCACATGCACATACGCACACAACGCACACCCACGCGCACATTAACCCACCTGCGCCTGCACGAGCAGTTTGTCTAGCAGCGGCACGGCCTTCTTGTTGTCCTGCTGTATGCTCATCCAGCTGTGCTGTGTGTGCGCACAGTTGAACATACACACACACATACCCAACCACTCATTCACCCACGCACCTGCGCCTGCACGAGCAGCTTATCAAGCAGCGGCACGGCCTTCTTGTTGTCCTGCTGTATGCTCATCCAGGCATCGCCCTCCGCTCCCATGTACTCCTCTGCCACCTGATATGGTGATCACACAGACATGCATATGCATGCATGCATGCATCCACGCATGTGCATGCACAGGCACAGACACAGGCACAGACATAGGCACAGACACAGATACAGGCGCATGTGCATGCATGCACACACATGCACACACGTGCGCTCGCATGCGCCGTCACATCACACATTTGCATGCAAGCACGTATGTAGGCACGCATACATACTATAAACAACACCACACGCCCCACCATACGACAGCCCACACACAGGGCACGTCACACATTATCATATGGATGTTCCTTTGAGCCGCAAAGCAGAGCAGACATGCAGACCTGTCCAAAAAAGGCCCGCAGCTTTATGCAAAAACATCAAGACGGGCTGGCAAGGACAGGAAGAAAGGATGAATGAACAAAGAAGGAGCTCCTCCCATCCAAGTTGTGGGAATTTGGAATAGATCTGGTTGATTGGGCTAGATAGAAATGACACATGAACAAATAAAGCTCCTCCGTTCTATTTCGAAAACCAATCTGCAACCAAAAGCCTGTTGTACGCATTTGCAGTCTATAGGGATCCGAGATGACACCCACTCGTGTGCGTGCGGCTCACATGACAACATGAGATGAAATGCTGACATGGCATGAGACATGACACGCATGAGATGACATGTTTTGTATCTCGCAAACCAAACATCACTTGCCCTCTTCATCTACTTCCTCTCTCTCATCCCACACCCTTCCCCCCGCTCCTTCCTCCCCCTCCTTCCTCCCACATCTTCCACTCCCTCACGCCCTCCACCTCCCTCCCCTCCCCCTTCCGCAATTCCCCCATCCCCAACTTCCTCTCCCTCCCGCTGCACCTCCCCTTCCCCATTCACTCCCCCTCCCAATCCCCGTCCCCGTCCCCGTCCCCCTGCCCCTCCCCTTCTCCCCCTCCCCCCACCTTCTTGCACACAGCGAAGCCGCTGCCTCTCGGATACGCCTCGTCTGCCACCACGAGCACCACGAGCCCACTCTGGTTCAGCACGTACACCACGTACTCTGCACAGGGGGGGGGAGGAGGGGGGTGGTTTGGGATGGGGGAGGACGGCAGGAGAGAAGGTCGCTTTAGGGGCAGGGACTTGTAGCAGTGAGCCATGCCTCGTCCGCCACCACGAGCACCACCAGCCCGCTCTGGTTCAACACATACACCACGTACTCTGCACAGGGGGAGGGTGGGATGGGAGGATGGGAGGATGGTAGAGGGGATGGGTGGCTTGAGTTGAGCGAGAGGGATTTGTGGCAGTGAGCTGCGCCTGTTCCGCCGCCACGAGCACCAGCGCCCGCTCTGGTTCAGCACGTACACCACGTACTCTGCACAGGGGGGGGGGATGGGGGAAAGGACAGGGAGGAAAACCAGTAAGGTTCAGAGGCCTCAGTAGTAGGACGAGAATTAGCAGCCCATCCGTTCTGGTTCAGCACGTACACCACGTAGTCTGCACATGGGTTAGGGATGGGAGAGGGCGGGAGGACGTGGGAGGAGGGAGGGGAGGGGGGGGGAGGGAGGGAGGGAGGGAGAGGGGGGGAGAGGAGAGGGTGGTTTGCGCGAGAGGGATTTGTGGCAGTGAGCTGCGCCTGTTCCGCCACCAAAAGCACCAGCAGCCCGCTCTGGTTCACCACATACACTGCGTACTCTGCTAGAGACGAGACGAGGAGGAACAGCGGGAAGGACGGGACTGGCCCGTAACGCCAGCACTGGCGACGACGCCAGTACGATTGTGGTACGTAGGCTAAACAGACACACGATTGAAACCATCCCGCTTCTGCCGCGTTGGTTTTCGTACCTCGTTCTTTGACCGTCTGTCTCTGGTTGTACGGCGCGCTGCGCGAAATCGTGCGACAGGCGAAGAGAATGAACTCTTTCGCCGTGGACCGCTCGAAGAAGGAGAAGTGCGACACGTCCATGGCGCTGCCCAATAGGATCGGCTGGCTTCCCGCCATTCGCGGAACCCTAAACAGAAGAATCCCCGTCACCTTCATCTCGCGAATATCCGGCGCGAGTGACAGACCCGCAGGCGATCGGGCGCGCAGTCCGGAATTGGTCTGCAATACTAGTTAGTAATCTGAACGCCGTAAGATGCACGCCGCTACGCCGAGTCTGCTATAAGATGCCTCAGCTAATTAAAACGTTCCGCGTGACGGGCACGAAACGGAGAAGTGGATCGAACGCGGAGAACTGAAAATAAGCGAATAAAGATAAACGGAATCCGTCAAAGTAGAAGCAAACCCAAGGTGAGGTGGGAAGAAATGCCTCACACGTGAAACCGCGCCTTACGCGAAAATATAAGAAAAAAGGTCCAAAGAGCACGAGCGCTAGTCAATCGCCAATCGAGAGTCGTGAAAGGGTGAATAAGCGTAGGCGCTATGATGTGCGCGCACGAGCTGGGGACGCGCTTAGTTCACAGCACAGACGCGCTTAGTTCGCAGCACAGACACGCTAAGTTCACAGCTGAACACAAAATTCTCGTCACCACGAAATTCGGAAACGGATCACCACGGATGAGGTCGTTAGTATGCTTCGCCTAGTCGGAGCGAACACGGCTGCTGTATCAATGTTTTGAAGCGGAATGCGAGAAACAGCAGGGAGTATCGTCCGTCCGCAACTGTCGCCTGAGTCGGACGCGAACGACGGGCGCGGGAGAGTACCAAGACAGAGGGGAAATGGCAAAAGAATTGATTGACCGTAGGGTAGAGAGAGCACTTCACCACACGCAAACGGCAATGCAATGCAAGGAAAGTCCAGGCAGGCAGGCGCGAGGGCTGATAGATTCTGCAGTTGAGGCAAGATTGACCGCTAGCGAAGCTGGGCGAGAAGCGGGTAACACTAGCTGACGACGACGACGACAATTTTCTGGCTGCTGGTGAGATCAAAACAACCGCGAATGGCGGAAGATCCGTGTTTCTTCCTGAATTTATGGTCGGTTCATTCTCGTGGCGTACAGGACGTGCTTCACATGAAACGTAGATGGCTAACATGGAAGTAATTGGTAACAGCAGGTTTTGCTGCCCTCGGACTGTCATCGTGTGATTCACACTACCCACGCATTTCACTCTCAGCATTGCATCTGACACGAGCCCCTGATTCGGAAGGCCTTTCGTTTCATAATTGTTTCACCCTACGAACCACTTGACGCCAATTTCAGAGGGTCTCTTCAACACGTTTCAAAAGGCCTACATAGCTGGCGAGCCGACAACCAAATCCGCACCTACAGGCTTCAGTCCGCACCGCAGCCGAGTTTTTTGCTGGGCGTAATAAATGCAGCACGTATTAGAGTTCAGCCAGAAGCTCAAAGAGCGGTTCTCAGGAACGGCTAACGCTCTAAGTGGGCCTTTGAGAGTAAACGAGCTCTTTTTATGTGGTGAGATTCTGGGAATGCTGGAAAAGGCCTGGATGATCATCGCTCTGCACAGCCTCTCAATATCTGCAACAACATGCTACGCAAATCAACCGTGAACAGCCTCTCAATGTCTGGACTAGAAAAACAGCATAACATAGAACATGGAACAACGAAATATTAGAGGCAACAGCAAATCGCTTACTTTATTCGAGCAGTTACTGCTCTCTTTCCTGCATCCACTTCAAACCAAGAACCCTTACCCCTAGCTTCTTACCGTCAATCGGCCCGTCAGTTGCCTTTTCAAAGGCGCTTTCCCGTTCCTCACGTTCCGACTCGCCCCTCTGTCACACGCCTCATCACATGTTTCAGCTTTTCCTCTGAACCTCCCTTCCCTTCTTGTAACAATTCCCGCTATCATGATGCCTCACTCCTCTTCCATTCGCGCCTCTCGTTCCCCTACAAATTCACGACGCCACTCCACGATCTCCCCCTCATGCACTCGAGACGCGCTGGCCGTTGCGCGCTCGTCATTATTCCGCGCGCAGTCGCTACCGCCTCCCTTGAGTGAAGCCGCTGGCAAAGATACTGCCGCTAGTATCGTTCCTCTCCCCCATTTCCTTAATCGCGCCGTCCCACGCTGCGCCTGGTGCGTAAACGGGAGGCGAGTAACGGTAAGCCGGAGGAGAAGGCACAAGTTCAGGGATGTCTTTTCGTCCCGACAACCCGCACCATCCCCCGAGACCATCCGCTCCTTCGTCTCCAGGCGACGGGCAGAGCGGCGCCGTAAGAAGGGCACGAGGAGAAACATTCACAGCGTTGCACGGGACGCCGGTGATTCTGCTGCCGCGAGCGGCAGCGACGGAGCTGAATGTGGCGAGGTTGTTATTGCTGCGAAAGAACGACTTGAACGAAGTGCGCGGACGGTCCTCTGGGTCCGCTTGGCAGGTGACGAACGTGCCGCCGCTTCCTGATTGGTCGGCGTAGACGTCGCATGACGATTCGCCGTCGCAGCAGGCCCAGAAGAGCGTGAGGGCGAAAGCGACGACGATGGCGACGAACGGGAGGAGGTTGATGGCGAGAAGCAGCAGCGCTAGCGGAGACATCCCCCATACTTCCATGGCGCTGCGTTACGCCACAATGTGGCGACGACGAGACGATTTGAGCAGGTTCAGTTCAGCGCAGTTGCTGGAAGTTGCTGGCGTTGTACCGTGGAGGATTCAGAAATGTGGAGGCTGATGAGCTGGTTGATGTGCCTTGCCGTCCGAATCAGGTGCTACCAGAGAGCACAGGAAAGGAAGGTATGGGTTGACGAGATGTCAGCGAAGTTGTTTGCTTTGAAATGGAACGAGAAAGCCAACGATGGCCTGATGATTGCTTCTAAGAATGTGTGTATAGCTGCTCCTTGTGTAAAATGGAAGACTAGGTTTCAGCAGGCTCGAAAACAGCAGACGTCATGCGTTGCATGAAACTACGACGAAAAAAGTCTCCATGCTTTGCCAAAACACCATCTCTTCTATGGCCATGGACGGAGTTCAGCATACCAACACCTCCATTCTTCTCTGTACCTTCTCAAGGCGTCACGCCCAGTTTCGGCCTCACAAAATGAGAGACGACGTCGTCAATTGATGAATGAACTCCAATAATTGTGAACCGTGTGGGGAGGAGGTGATGTGTGTGTGCGTGCTGGTGTGATGGTGGGTGAATCGGCTCCCTGGATTTGACGAAGGCACATTTGCATCGGCGCATCGCGTTTCGTGAACTACACAGCGGAACGTCCTTGTGGAAATATTTCTCGTTGTCACGGGGAACCAATGGGATTGTTCCTTTCAACCTTGAAGTGTGACTCGGGCGCGGAAGTCGATATCGCCAATAAATCCACAAAGCAACCAGAGCAACTATGCGGAGCGGCCAATAATGTACACAAACTGGAGGATGAAAGGAGCGGTCAAGATGTTACGAGGAATAAACGAGCATCGACGGTGAGTACATGGACTCGCCAACAACGTTTCGGATGAACGCGTTAGTTTCGGGTTGTACAAATTGTTCAATATTTGATAGTACCATACTACATTTATTCCACCTAGGATCTCCTGCCATAGATCAGTGAAAGGGGCATTACATTTCTCCCTTGGATTCACATTAAGCCTTAAGCATAACAAGGGAGGACACTGCACAGCGGGCTGAACCACCAACAACAAAGGAGGCAAGCCGTTTGCTTGTGGTCCCACTAGCAATGAAGGGTCACTCATCATCACCGCCCCCTGCTTCTTCCGCAGCTTGCATCTCCTTGATTATACGTGCTCTTTCAGCTGCCTGTAACAGATCAAGACAGCAAACAATGCAGATGGTTAAACACCAATGACCATGCTAAAGGTAACCTGTTGAATTCTTAACAATCAAACAGATACATGACAAGCAAGCACCACTTGCACCATTGACGATAACCCACACACTCATCCTCTCTATGCTCACCTGTCTCATGCGCATGAGAGTCACACTCTCGTAGTCCCGATACGACGAACCCGCTGTTGCCATGGCCGGCCGCGCTCCAACTCCCACCCCACCTCCTCCCACTCCAAATTTCCCACCTCCTCCTGCCCCTCCCCCTTCTCCCACTGCCCCACTTGACCCTCCATTCGCTTGAAAGCCACCCGTACCTGCTCTACTACTCGCCTCTCCTGCTGGTTTGGCCCCTCCATCTCCCCTCATTCCACTCATGCCTGCACTTGCACTAGCACTGGCACCGACACCGGCACTGCTCCCAGTTCCTCCCATCCCAAACCCACCAGCAGCACCATGCGACCCAGCCCTGCCTCTTGCAGCTGCCGCATCTGCTGCCGCCGCTGCTGCTGAGGTGGCTGCTGCAGCGGCGGCAACGGAAGGACTGAAGGGGGTGTCGGCACCCCATATTGTGGATGCTGCAGGTGCAGGCACAGCTCGCGTGACTATAAGGGGGTTTGTGGTATCGCCGCACACGGAACGGGTGGCAGCTATCTGTTTAGGTTAAAAAAGAAGGGGAAAGGATAGGAAAAGAGGGAGCGGAGGGGGGTGGAGGAGGGAGGTAGGGGAGGAAGGGGTTGGGCAACAACAATGTCACGAACGTGGGTCACATGCACACATGTGAGCTGTGAGCATGCTTAGGCCGACGTTAAGGTAAGAAATGCCACAATAAGGATACGGTGTGGTATAAAGGCCATATGTTGTGCGCTGCTCACTCACAAACCTTCACTAACTCCGATGCTTACTCCCACTCACTCTCAATCGCCCCACTCACTCCCATTCATCTCCAAGCATCCCCACTCGTTCCCGATCACTCCTTGACCTGCTTGCTCCTTTCCACCCCCCTGCTCACACGCCCCCCTGGCGTTCCCAGCTCCCCTTCCCTCCCTTTCCCACCCAGCCTTCTCTCCTTCCAGCCCTTCGTTCCTTCCTTACATCCCTCCCTCTCTGACTCACCGCAGATTCCTTAGTCGCCATCACCACCAGAGCACTGCCTTTCTTCCTCGCCTTGCCCGCCTTACCCCCTTTACCCTTGCCCTTCGCCCCATCCCTCACCACCACGTCCTCCACCTTCCCAAACTCCTCAAAAATCCGCCACAACCGCTGCACACTATACTCTTCCCCTGCTGTCCCTCCTCCCATGCCTCCTCCTCCCGCCCCCCCCTCCCCATCCTCCACCCCTCCTCTCAACCAAGACACCTTGAGTGTCCGCTCCATCTCCTCTCCAACCACTCCCGCTCCTCCCTCCCCATTCTCCGCCTCATTCCCTCCTCCCCTTGCAGCACGCGCAGCAGCAGCGGCTGCAGCAGCCGCCTCCGCAGCCTCCTTCCGGATCCTCTCAATCTCCGACTTCAACCGCTGCTTCGCTCGTTCCTCCTCGCTCCGCTGCCGCTCCGCCATCTTTTCCCGCTCTGCCAGCTCTGCCACCATGCGCTGCCGCTTGCTGCTCTGCTGGCCCAGCTTGCGCTCGCGCTCGCGCCGCACCACGCGCAGGTCGTCATACGCCTTGCGCGCCTGCTCGTCTAACAACACCTCGTACGCCTTCTGCAACTCGTCAAACTCCGCCGCTGCAGGGGGGGAAAGGGTGGAAGGGGGGGGTGGGTTGGGGGTGTGGGAGGGAGGGGGGGGGGAGGGGGAGCGCGGGGGGTAGCAGGCAATGAAGTTGAGTCAAATTGACTGGAAGGGAGTTGAGGGGAGTGGAATTGGGCGAAAGGGAGTGGAAGTGAGTGGCAGGGTTGTGCCGCTTGCTGCTCTGCCGCCCCAGCTTGCGCTCTCGCTCGCGCCGCACCACGCGCAGGTCGTCATATGCCTTGCGCGCCTGCAACTCGTCAAACTCCGCCGCTGCAGGGGGTTGGCGGTAGAAGGGAGTGGAGGGGAGTGGGGGGGGAGTGGAATGGAGTGGAAGGGAGTGAAAGGGAGTGGAAGAGCGCGAGGAGCGAGTGGCAAGGCGGTGGGAGGGAGCGGAAGGGGTGGAGGGGAGTGGGATGGGTGGAGGGGAGGGGAAGGGAGTGGAGGGAGTGAAGGGCGCGAGGGAGGGAAAGGCAGGGAAGTTAAGAGTTGTTTCTGCAAAGGGCAGAAATTATGCTGGAGGGCATTTTGGCTGCAGAACAGGAAGTGATGACGATTTGAGTTTATTACAAGATCCAGAACCAGTTTACCAGGCAGCGGGGAGAGGGGGGGGGGGGGGGGGAGGGGGGGGGGGGGGGGGGGGGGGGGGGGGGGGGGGGGCCGGGGAGGTGCGTTTTGGTGGAAACGGACGGGCAGGGCGGAGGGAAAAGGAGGGAGATGAGTTTGTTGTGCATGATTTAGTGGAAAGATCCAGCAATTGGACAAGCGAGGACTGAATCAGGAGGGAAGAGAGCATCCCGCGAGGGCCCTAGCGCCGCTTGGCCATTCCTCCGTTTCCGACGTATGTGGAACGACTCAAGTGCCGGCTTCGTAAGAAAAAAAGTGGCGCCAGAACGAGATTCGACGAGGGACGGTGGAGAGAAGAGTGGTAACAGAGGAAGACGCGCGAAATATAGAGTCGCCCTAAGACGCACAGAAAATTTTCCGCGAAGGTAGTAACAGTCGACAGGGACTCGGCAAAACTGCGAAACGGTCAGATTCTTACATTCTCCTCGTACCTGCAGCTTTGTCGCCTGGTCGCTTGTCAGGGTGCAGTTCAAGCGCACGCTTTCGATAGGCCTTCTTGATTTCAGCCCCCGTAGGAAAAGCCGCATCGTCCTCTATTTTCAACCCTAGGATCGCATAAAGATCCGCATCGCCTAGCGACGACGCCATGGCTTCCTCCTAGCGACTGTTACTCAAGACAACGCCAAAAAAAAAACAAGAGGCGACGAAATCGTCTTAGGGTTGCAGAGCTTCTTGATCGATGCATATTTTGAATTAATATTCTTATGTATATCTATGTTGCATTAATGTTTTTTTGGAATTGTTCTTTTTTTAATTGAAACAAATATGGGAAGTTGTTTAGCTCTTCGCATGTTGATACCAAAGAATGAGGAAAAAGGCTGAAGAGAAAAGTTTCACATTTAGTTAATCCCACAGTGCTATTAGTTTTGTGTTTTATCATATCATTCAACATTGATGGGTTAAGTGTACTTCGAACAGTAACGGAGCTGGCATTTTGTCAGTCGAAACAAAATTGCGACTCCGAAGAGAATCGATCTCCCACCCTTTCCAACTACCGACACCGTCAAAACCATTGCGCTACAAAGCACGGGAATATTTAACAATAAAAATAATAACAAATTAACTTGTCGTCGAATTGTTGGCCTGGCTAGGGTTTCGAAAATTCCTTTTCTTCCTGGTCGTGCTTGTTCCTGGCCGTGCTGTCAAATGTTGTAGCCTATAGTGAGGTTTGTCTTAGGGGGTACAAAACTTAGGGTTAGCTATATGTACCCCAACCAACATCAATGCACCATTCATTCCTCATTCTGACATGGTATCAGTTAGGTTAGGATCCTGTGGGATCCCGTTTCTCCGTTCTCCGATCGTACCACCCGAGCCTGATCCTAGCTCTCGTTTCGCCCGTCTTGCCCGAGCCTAGTGCCGGCCCGATCTAGTCCCGTTCGTTCGTTACCGCTCGTTCTTCCTCCCGATCTAGCGTAGCCCGATCTAGCGTACCGCTGCCGGTCGCGCTGCGCTTTCCCCCCCTGATGCCCGTCGAGGCGCGCTTCCCCCCCGCTGCCGTCGAACCGCGCTTCCCCCCCCCGCTGCCCGTCGAACCGCGCTTCCCCTCGCTGCCCGTCGACCCGCGCTTCCCCCCGCTGCCCGTCGACCCGCGCTTCCCCCCGCTGCCCGTCGACCCGCGCTTCCCCCCGCTGCCCGTCGACCCGCGCTTCCCCCCGCTGCCCGTCGACCCGCGCTTCCCCCCGTCGCCCGTCGACCCGCGCTTCCCCCCGCTGCCCGTCGACCCGCGCTTCCCCCCGCTGCCCGTCGACCCGCGCTTCCCCCCGCTGCCCGTCGACCCGCGCTTCCCCCCGCTGCCCGTCGACCCGCGCTTCCCCCCGCTGCCTGTCGACCCGCGCTTCCCCCGCCGCCCGTCGACCCGCGCTTCCCCCCGCTGCCCGTCGACCCGCGCTTCCCCCCGCTGCCTGTCGACCCGCGTTTCCCCCTGCTGCCCGTCGATCCGTCGCCCTGGCCCGCGCCCCAGCCCGTCTCCCCAGCTCGCGCCCTAGCCCGTCGCCCTGGCTCGCGCCCTAGCCCGTCGCCCAGGCCCGGCGCCTTTGCCCTACCCGCGCGCCCGCCACACCTGACCTACCCGCCCGCTCTTGCCCGCTCTTCCTGCCCGTTCTCCCTTGCCGCTGCGCCCTGCTTTCCCTGCCAATTCCGTTTGCACACTATGGCGACCCCTCGCGTCCTTCGTTTCGATGCTGACGGTCGCCCGCTCGATTTCCCAGTCTGGCTTCTTCGCGCTCGCCGCCTGTTAGAGAGTCAGGTCCAGGCAGGCGAGACCCTCTGGGCGCACGCTACTGGTGCCCTACCTGCGCCCCCCGACCCTACGCCTTTAGGACCTGCCCCTGACGACGCCGCTAGAGCCCGCTTTGCCACTCAGCGAGCTGACCAGACGGCTTGGACGTCACGTGACGCTGCGGCCTGCATCGCGCTCAGCAGCCTCCTCCCTGAGTCTGAGGAGGTTCACTTCACTCAGGTTCGCACCGCTGCTGCGTACCTCACTGCGATTAAGGCCCGCTACTCTACTCCCGCTGCTGTCTCTCTTGGCCGCCTGTTCCTCCCGTTCCTGTTTCCTGACCTAGCGTCTTTTGAGCGCTCTGCTGACTTGATCGCTCACCTCCGCTCGCTCGACGCTAGTTACCGCGCTGCTTGCACTGAGGCACAGCTTGCACTGCTTCCTCCCCCTATGGCGATTACTATCTATTTCATCGCCACTAGCCTCCCTGACCGCCTTGCCTCCGTTCGCGACGCGCTTCTGCTGAAGCACCCTAGTGAGCTCACCGTCGAGGTCCTTGAGTCTGCACTCAAGGACGTCGAGAGCAACCTTCGCTCGGTAGCCTCTGACTCTGGTGCTGTGCCCCTCTTCCACGGGTGCACAGTCCCGCAGTTACCCACCTTTACTGCCTCACTTGCCACTGCCGCTACTGACGCGACTGCAGCTGCTGTTACGACTGCGTCGCGGTCCCGCGGTAGGAGTGGCAAGAAAGGCGGTTCTGGTGGTGGTAGTGGAGGTGGAGGCGGAGGTAGTGGAGGTGGCGTTGCGCCTGGCGGCGGTGGAGGTTCAGGGCCTGGAGAGGCGCCTCGTGCAGTGACTGGTGACTCCACTGCGCCTGCTGGTGGTGGCGACGCCCGAGTTCGTCAGTCGCCTCCTGTACTTCCTGCCCCGGTTGGTGGAGCAGCGGCGTGGTACCAGGCTCAGCGTCAGCAGCAGCTTCTGCAGCACCAGCAGCCCCTCTCCTCCCAGCAGCCTCAGCAGCAGCAGCGGCAGCAGCTGGCTCCAGGGTCGGGGCTGCGTCAGACCCAGCGCGGTGCTGCTTACACTCCCTGCACCTACCAGGTTCTGACAGGCCCTCGTCGTGGCCACCCTTGTGGCCGGTTTCACCCCCCTGGTCAGTGCTTTGCTCAGCTCACTAACACGGTTCGTTTGGTCTACGGGGTTGGTGCTCCTGCCCCTGACTGGCTGCCTCTTGTTCAGCGCTACGGCTCCGCTCTGTGGGGCATGTCTGCTGAGCAGTTAGTTGATCTCATTGGTACTCCCCATGCTATGTATGCTGTTGTTGACTCTAGTGTTTCTGACTCTGCTTACTCTGCTGTTGTTAGCTTAGGTGCTAGCCTTGCTCAGTTGCCTGTTGCTAGTGTAGGTTCTTGTGTAGACTCTAGTCCAGCGGCTACCTCAGAGGACGGTTCGCTGTCGTTCACGCTGGACTCTGGAGCTTCTCACTGCTTCTTTCGTGACAGCACGACACTTACGCCTCTTCCTGCGCCTGTTTCTGTGGCGCTGGCTGATCCCACTTCGGGACCAGTCACCGCGCGTCACACTACCACCTTGCCGTGTCCGGCTGCTCCTTCTGGGTCTCTCACTGGGTTTCACGTCCCCTCGTTCTCCCGGAACTTGGTGGGCGTGCGACCCCTCGTGAGTCAGCACGTGGGTGTGTGGTTTGAGCCTTCTGGAGAGACTGCGGTGTGTGTTGACGGGGACTCTTACCAGCCCCTCGCCACTTTTGCTGCTGAGCCGGGCTCCGGTCTCTACACTCTTCACACTCGCCCGCGCGCTCAGCAGCGACTGCAGCAGCAGCAGCAGCCGCAGCAGCAGCAGCAGCGGCAGCAGCCGCAGCCACAGCCGCCCCTCCTGCCCCCGGCCCCTGTTTTGCCTCCCGTTCGAGTCCTCGCGTCTCACCAGGTTGCTCCGTCCCCCCAGGTAGCTGTGTCTTGTCAGGTTCCTCCGTCTAGTCCGGTCGCTGCGTCGTGCTCCTGTCGGTCGCTTGCCCACCCCACCGTTTTGTGGCACCACCGGCTGGGGCACCCTTCTCCTCCTCGTCTTCGCGCTATGTCTCGTCAGCGTCTTGTCTTAGGTCTCCCGCGTGTCTTGCCGTCGCTGCCGCCGTCCCTTGCACCACCGTGCGGTCCTTGCGTCGAGGGTAGGCTGCGCGCCACCCCTCACTCCTCCTCCCTTCGTCCGGCCACCGAGCCTTTTGAGACGCTGCACTTGGACGTCTGGGGCCCCTCTCCTCGCCCTGGCCCTGAGCGTGAGCGTTTCTTTTTGGTGGTCGTTGACGACTACTCCCGCTACACCATAGTGTTCCCCCTGGCGAGGAAGTCTGAGGTGACTTCTACGCTGATCAGGTGGTTGCTTACCACCCAGGACACTCGTGGTCGTCGTGTCAGCTGTCTCCACTCCGACCGCGGGGGCGAGTTTCGCTCCGGCATTCTCGCTGGATTCTGTCACGAACAGGGCATTCGTCAGTCCTGGACGCTTCCGGAGTCCCCACAGCAGAATGGGGTTGCTGAGCGTCGCATAGGCCTGGTCATGGAGATTGCCCGCACCTCCTTGACTCACGCCCGTGCCCCCCATTTCCTGTGGCCATACGCAGTCAGGTACGCCGCGCACCAGCTGAACCTCTGGCCACGTGTCTCTCGGCCGGAGGCTTCACCGACCAGTCTTTGGACAGGGTCCCCTGGTGTCGCGTCGAGGTTTCGTGTCTGGGGGTGCTTGGCTCTTGTCCGCGACACCTCCGCGGACAAGCTCTCGCCTCGCGCCGTTCCTTGTGTCTTCCTTGGTTTCCCTGAGGACTCCTCTGACTTCACCTTTTACCACCCTCCCTCTCACCGGTTCTTTGACTCCCGTGACGTCCGTTTCGAGGAGTCCACCCCCTACTACGTCAGGTACCCCAGTCGAGGTCTCCCGGTCCCTCCCCCCCCTCTCTTCCTGACCGCCGCTCCCCCGCCTGCTCCCCCGGTACAGCCTCCCCCCCCTGGTCCAGCCCCGTCTGGTGTGTCTCAGGCTAGCCCTCCCCCTTCGGTAGCCCCCCCTGTACAGCCTCCCTCCCCACAGTCTTCCTCGCCGCCTCCTGCAGGTGCTCCCTCTCGGGAGGTTGGTCCTGCGACTGTCCCTGTACAGGTCTCTGGTTCTGGGGGTGCTGGAGTTGGAGCTGAGCCGCGGGTTGCAGAGGACTCTTGTCTTCCGGGGGCTGGTACTGGTCGTGCGGAGTCTGGGGGTGCTGGTGCGGAGTCTGGGGGTGCTGCGTCTGGGGGTGAGGGTGTCCCTTCGGTTTCTAGAGAGCCTGGGTCTGGAGCTGGTGTTGGTGCTGCCTCTGGGGGTGGTGTACTTGGTGCTTCGGAGGTCGACTCTGGGGCTGCCGCTGCCCCGGACACTACTCCTTCCCCCCACCCCTACCCGACCAGGTTCCAGGCTCGTGTTCGCCGTGCTCGTGAGGAGCAGCTGGAGTTGGAGAGAGAGGAGAGAGAGTTGCAGCGGCTCGAGGAGCAGGAGCGACAGCAGCAGGAGCAGCAGCAGGGGCAGCAGCCGCTGGAGCAGCAGCAGCCGCAGCAGCAGCAGCTGCCGTCTCCTCCTCCTGTCTCGGGTCTTCGGACCCTTGGTCTCCCCTCTCCCTCTCCTTCCTCCTCCCCCTCTCCTCCCGTCTCTGGTCCTCCGCTTCCTCCTCCTGACCCCTCTCCCGCTGTTTTCCCTCGTTCTCAGTCTTCGTTGTCTCCTCCTCCTTCTCAGACTTGGGCCTCTCGTCGCTCCCCTCGTGCTCGTCCCTCGTCTCCTGTTCCCTTCACTGACCTTCGTACAGCCTTCCTTTGTTCTCGTCCACCTCGTCCGTCTCCGTCTGTGCTTCCGTCTCCTCCTGAGTCGGCCCTCACTGTGTCGCTTCCTTCTCCTGTCACTGACTACTACCGCACGTACCGTCCTGTTCTCTCTCGTGTTCTTGCCTCTCTTGTTACCCACCCTCGTGCCTCTGTGTCCTCTGTGTCCGCTCTTACTGCCGCAGTCACTGAGTTTGCCTCTACCCGCCGCCTTGACTTCGCCACCGCTCTTGTGGCTGCTCCTCCTTCCAGTCCTCTGGCCGTCGGGGGTGTGTCTGCCCTTGGCTGTGACGCCCTAGAGGACAGGCAGTTTGAGCTAGAGTTCCTGGCGGCCGCTTCCCCTCATCTCTGTGCCATGCTCCTCGCCCCTGAGGGTGACCCCGACGCCCTTGACATTCCGACTCCTCGCACTTACGCTGAGGCAGTGTCAGGGCCTTGGGCCTCTCAGTGGAGAGCTGCCATGGACGCAGAGATGGCCTCCTACAGATCCACAGGCACCTACGTCGATGAGGTTCCCCCTCCGGGGGCGAACGTAGTCGACGGCATGTGGATCTACAGGGTGAAGCGGCCACCGGGATCTCCTCCGGTCTTCAAGGCGCGCTACGTGGCTAGAGGTTTCAGTCAGCGCGAGGGAGTTGACTTCTTTCAGACCTTCGCGCCCACCCCGAAGATGACCACTCTTCGGGTGTTACTACACGTAGCAGCACAGAGAGACTACGAGTTACACTCTCTCGACTTCTCTACTGCTTTCCTTCAGGGCAGTCTTCACGAGGAGGTCTGGTTGCGTCGTCCCTCTGCCTTCACTGGCTCTTTCCCTCCTGGGACCCAGTGGAGGCTGAGGCGACCGGTTTACGGACTTCGTCAGGCTCCTCGTGAGTGGCACGACACCCTGCGTTCTACCCTGTCTGACCTTGGGTTCCAGCCGTCTTCTGCTGACCCGTCGCTGTTCGTTCGTCGTGGCCCCACACCTTTCTTTGTTCTGGTCTACGTTGACGACCTTGTTTTCGCCACCCCTGACAGGGTTGCTTTGGCACACGTGAAGTCCGAACTGCAGAAGAGACACACCTGCACTGATCTTGGTGAGCTGCGCCACTACCTTGGCCTGCAGATCACCAAGGACAGAGCTGCTCGCACCATTACACTTTCACAGTCGCACATGGTGCAGCAGGTCCTTCAGCGGTTCGGGCTTCAGCACTCCACAGTACAGCGCACACCTCTTGCTGTTGACCACAGACTCACTGGACCCTTTCCTGACGAGCCGTTCGAGCCTAGTGGTCCCTACGCTGAGCTTGTGGGTTGCCTCATGTACCTGATGACTTGTACTCGCCCGGACCTCGCCTTCCCTCTCAGCGTTCTTGCGCGCTTTGTTGCGCCAGGGAGACACCGTCCTGTTCACTGGACAGCAGCTGTGAGGGTGGCGAAGTACCTAGCGACGACGTCAGGCGTGGGGCTAGTTCTTGGAGGGCAGCAGTCTGTCGTACTTACTGGTCACTGTGACTCCTCTTACGCTGACGACGCTGAGACTCACAGGTCTACTCAGGGGTACTGTTTCAGCCTGGGTTCTGGAGCTGTTTCCTGGCGGTCCACGCGCTCCTCTTCGGTCTCGACCTCTACAGCTGAGGCTGAGATCTACGCTGGTGCCATGGCGGCACAGGAGCTGCGTTGGTTGACCTTCTTGCTCACTGACCTTGGTGAGCGGCCGAGCTCTGCACCGACCTTGTTCACTGACAACAAGGCGTCTATTCTCCTTTGTCGAGAGCCACGACTGGAGAGCAGAGTGAAGCACATTCACGTCAGGTACTTTCTTCTGCGAGAGTTGCAGAGGCGTGGACAGGCTCGCTTTGAGTTTGTGGAGTCCGAGGCCAACACTGCAGACATCTTCACCAAGGCGCTTCCGCCTTGTGACCACCAGAGGTGCTGTGTGCAGTTAGGCCTTGTTGACACTGGTTCTCGTGTTGCTTAGACTTGAGTGTACTGTTTACTTTGCTTTCTATATACCTCTGTTACTTCTTGGACTGGCCTTGTGGCCACTGTTGTTTGTGCTCAGACTGTGTGGTGACGTTGTGATCCACCCTGAGCTTCGTTTCTTGGACTGGTCTTGTGACCGTACTCGTTTGGTTCTGCTAGACACCCCTCACTTAGGCTATGGGGGTGTGTCAAATGTTGTAGCCTATAGTGAGGTTTGTCTTAGGGGGTACAAAACTTAGGGTTAGCTATATGTACCCCAACCAACATCAATGCACCATTCATTCCTCATTCTGACACGTGCGTCTTTCTGGTCTTAGCACTTACGACTGCCTTACTGCCAACCACTCCCACAACTCTTGCTATCTCTTTGTCGGTGAGCGACTACCTCTTTTCTTATTGGAGTTAATTAGTAGTAAGCTTTCTTCCCTATCCCCGCGCACCTTTGCCCCCCCGCCGCCATAAGCGGCTGTTTCCGTGGGGAACCATTACCTGCGAGGTATTCTTGTGCACACCTTCTGCTTACCTCTACTCACGAATGCCCTTATAACCGTGATAGTTTGTTTTTTGGTGGTTTTTCTTATATTCTACTCGTTTTCCATTTTCCTCCGCTAGTTTGTTCGCTCTTCCATCCTTTCTGTTTTCCATCCTCCTATCATCCGTGCTACTTCATGTCAACTAGGTAAAGCCCTCACGAAGTTAGTGTTTTCCTACGTTAACCGTCCTTCGTTCTATTCCGTTATTTTTTTCAATCTTCTTACCAATCTTCATGAGTTATGTACAGCAACTTTGTTCTCTCCTCTCTACTTCTTTCCATCTCTTCCCATTTCCCTTTTCTTTCGACTTCTATATTTCTTTTTCATATTCTGGTTCTTTCTTACTTGCTCTTTGATTTCTTCTTAGTTCAATCGATTCTTTCATCAATCCTTCTTTGTTCTTTATCCATGCACTTTTCCGTGTTTCTGTTCCACCCAATTGCTTTCGATTGTTATCATTTATATTTTCTCCTCTGTTTTGTATTCTGCATTACCATTTTGTTACGTTTTTTAAAAGATCAGATCCTAGGTTCGGTGTTCTTTCCTTCCTTTCCTTGTTTAGGCACCCTACGCTCTCGTTTTATTTGCTTGTTTTACTCCTTTTCAATATCACTTTTCTAGCATTGGCTCATCCGATGTGCACTTGTATCTCTGGATTAATATTAAAAAAACTTCAATCATCTTCATGTAGTTTTCACTTTCCAAATTCTAGTTTTCTGCTCACTAGTATTAATATTGTGTCATTCTCTATTATTTTGAATAACACTCACTGTCTCTTTCCCCTGCAAGTTTTATTCCCTATCCTCTTTGGTTCGGGAGCTAATTATTCTGATTTTCTGTGTCTTGAAGTTTCAATACGTTTTTACGGCCATTCTCTTGGTTATTTCAGTTTTGTTCCCCCTAAATTGAGTTCTTTATATTTTCTCCATTTTCTTGCATTCCATGATTGTATTTTTGTTATCGCAGATTTGCAGATACTGGTTCTCATGTGGGATGGAAGGAAATGTCTCGTACAACTTAGTGTGATTGCTTGATTTATTTTTATTCTGAGTTTGTTGAAGTTTCGTTTCATTTCCGTTTCTATTTGTCAAGTTATATTATATCCTGCTTACGATAGTTACTGTAGTTATTATAATGAACTGTTGGTGGTACACCTTCTTTGCATGCTGTGTTTCCTATTTGTACCTTGCTCAATAGTGAACTTCCCCACCTTTGCCCAACTTACATCTCGTTACTCTCAACTCTCACCTAGGCTAGGGTTTCACCTAAGCCTAGGTTCCTCTTCTATTTCTAACATGCTATCAGAGCCACTACGGTCTTAGGACCTATTTTATTTTCTGTAAGATATGGGCCCGCCTATGCTACAGCGCGAAAAGCACCATTTTTTTTCCCGTTCGCCCGTCGCTCGCGTTCTGCCCTGCCCGTTCGCCGTGGCGCCTAATTACCGTCGCTGCGGCGCCCCGCGTTCCCGTAGCCGCGGCGCCCGCTTTCCGTCGTCGCGGCGCCCGGTTCCCGTCGCCGCGGCGCCCCGTGTTCCGTCGCCGCGGCGCCCTGCGTTCCGTCGTCGGGGCGCACCCCTTCCCGTCGTCCGCGAACCCCGTTTCGTCGCCTCGCGGCCCCCGTCGCCCCGCGATCCGCCTTCACCAGTGCGGACGCCAGCGCCACGGCCAGCCGCGAGCGCCAGTGCCAGCGCGAGCGCCAGCGCCGCAGCCAGCCGTGAGCGCCAGTGCCTGCGCGGACCGCCAGCGCCACCGCCAGCAGCTGCGATTGCCGCCAGCGCCAGCGCCGGCAGCTGCTCACGCTGCCCCCCCTCCCGCCCTCCCTTCCGCGGCTTCAATCGTGGGGGGGGGGGGGGGGGAGGGGAGACGTGGGGGTGGCGGGTGTGAACCTCCAGCAGGCTGTCCCTCCCTTCCCTCTTCCTCTCTCCCTGCAGCACTTGTTGCTGTAGGGGGGGGGGGGGAGGAGAGAGGTTAAGAGGGGGGAAGAAGTGGAAAAGGGTGAGGGGGTGGCGGAAGTAGAAAGGTGCGGAGGGTGTGAGGTTCAAGGGGTTGAGTGACAAGGGGGATGAGGACTTGGGGGTTATTAACGGGGGGGGATCGCATTGAGCGTGCGCGCTCATGCCCACCTAGCCCACCTCCTCTCCTCATCGGGACTTGGGGGTTATTAACGGGGGGGGATCGCTATGAGCTTTCGCGCTCAAGCCCGCCTAGCCCACCTCCTCTCCCTTTCCTCTCTCACCTCCCCTTCGTAAAAGGAGGTTCGTAAGCGGGTCCGCCGGCACTGGCCCCCCACCTCCTCTCCTCTTCTCTCCTCTCCTCTCGCCTCCTCGTCCTTCCTTACCTCTTTGCCTTCTTCCACTGCGCCAGTTCCTACCGCAAGCAGGCTAAGGGGGTGTGTCAAGTTATATTATATCCTGCTTACGATAGTTACTGTAGTTATTATAATGAACTGTTGGTGGTACACCTTCTTTGCATGCTGTGTTTCCTATTTGTACCTTGCTCAATAGTGAACTTCCCCACCTTTGCCCAACTTACATCTCGTTACTCTCAACTCTCACCTAGGCTAGGGTTTCACCTAAGCCTAGGTTCCTCTTCTATTTCTAACACTATTATGCTGCTAATTGTTGCAATAGTAATGCAGTCTGCATGTTTCAAAGAGATATCTTACCGATCATCGTCACAAAAGGTTGAGTGGTGTACCACTATGACAGTAAAGCCATTTTCAGCTGGACTTGATCGGTGTAGATTTCTCTTTGGGGTGTGCAGATTGTGTTGCTCTGTCATAGTCGCTTATCCAATGTTTATATTATCGACTTCCCCCCCATGCTATGTTAGAATCTAGCAGCAGGAATGGATGAACTAACAGGATGCAGGAGTACAAGTAGTAAACCCTAACTAGGTTGTACCCCATATGGGCTACCCCACTACAGCCTAGACAATATGCAGCACATATAGTTTGACACACCCCCATAGGCAAAGTGGGGGAGAACAAGGGGTCACACGACCAGTCAAGAGAAGCAAAACAAGCTCAGGGTGGATCACAACGTCACCACGCATTCTGAGCACAAGCAAAGGGCCACTGGGCCAGTTCACATGCAGAGATATATATGCAGCAATAACAGTACAGTGATGGCTACCTAGCAAGAGCCAGCATGCATATATATATATATATATGTACAGATCACAGTACAAGCAGAGACTACAGCAAGTGTGGAAACGTAGGCACAAGGCCTAACAGAGTACAAAAGCGCTGATGATCACCAGACGGAAGTGCCTTGGTGAATATGTCAGCAGTGTTGGCCCGAGTGGCCACGTGGCGAAGACGAAGCTGGCCTCGCTGCTGCAACTCTCGAGCCAGGAAGTAACGCAGAGCAATGTGCTTCGTTCTATGCTCCAGTCTGTGCTCCTCACACAAGGCAATGGCCGCCTTGTTGTCAACGTACAGCACTGGAGGAGAACGAGGCTGCTCTCCCAAGTCAGTCAGCAGGTAGGTGAGCCAGCGTAACTCCTGTGCAGCCATGGCGGTGGCGTAGATCTCAGCCTCACAACTGGAGCCGAGAACTGAAGACGAGCGTGTAGAACGCCACGAAACTGAACCAGAGCCAAGGCTGAAGGTGTAACCCTGTGACGACCGCTGAGTAGCCAGGTCGTCAACCCAAGAAGCGTCTGAGTGCCCAGTGAGGACAACTGGGCTCGTCCCTCCAAGCACTAGCCCCATGCCTGATGTGCTGCACAAGTAACGCAGTACCCTCTTAGCAGCAGCCATGTGCTCAGGTCGGTGCCGACCAGGAGCCACGTAGCGAGCCAGGAGACCAAGAGGGTACGCGAGGTCAGGTCGAGTGCAAGTCATCAG
The DNA here is from genome assembly GCA_947470075.1 of Closterium sp. Yama58-4. Classification (NCBI taxonomy): domain Eukaryota; kingdom Viridiplantae; phylum Streptophyta; class Zygnematophyceae; order Desmidiales; family Closteriaceae; genus Closterium; species Closterium sp. Yama58-4. Next base: position 26,338 of record CANIUD010000471.1, read on the forward strand.
GTACATGAGGCAGCCGACTAGCTCTGGGTAAGGACCACTCGGCTCTACGGACTCGTCCGAAGGTGGAGCTGAGAGCGTGTGACCTGTAGCCAGAGGAGTGGCCTGTGCTGAAGACCAGGTGAAGCCGAAGCGCTGAAGGACCTGCTGCACCATGTGTGACTGAGTCAAGGTGATGGTGCGACGTGCTCTGTCTCGGGTGATCTGCAAGCCAAGGTAGCTGCGCAGCTCACCCAAGTCTGTGCACGTGTGTCTCTTCTGCAGCTCCGACTTCACGTGGGCGAGAGCCTCAGTGTCAGCAGTGGCAAAAACCAAGTCGTCGACATACACGAGGATGTAGAACGGCGGCAGGGAAGTGTCGGTGCGCAGAAACAGCGACGGGTCAGCAGTAGAAGGCGCAAACCCAAGAGCCGCAAGCGTAGTCCTCAGTGTGTCGTGCCACTCACGTGGCGCCTGGCGGAGACCGTAGACCGGCCGCCGGAGGCTCCACTGGGTACCAGGAGGGAACGACCCAGTGAAGCCCGGGGGGCGGCGCAGCCAGATCTCCTCGTGCAGGCTGCCCTGCAGGAAAGCTGTGCTGAAGTCAAGAGAGTGAAGCTCGTAGTCACGGTGAGCAGCAACGTGCAGCAGCACCCGAAGAGTGGTCATCTTCGGAGTGGGGGAGAAGGTCTGGAAGAAGTCAACTCCCTCTCGCTAACTGAAGCCTCGAGCCACGTAACGCGCCTTGAAGACAGGCGGAGAACCCGGCGGCCGCTTCACCCTGAAAATCCACATGCCACTGACGATGTTCGCCCCAGGTGGGGGAACCTCGTCAACGTAGGTGCCTGTGGACTTCCAGGAAGCCATCTCTGCGTCCATGGCTGCCTGCCACTGAGAGGAGTAGGGACCCTCTATCGCCTCTGCGTAAGAGCGCGGAGTCGGGATGTCTGGTGCATCTGGGTCTCCCTCAGGGGCAAGTAGCGAGGACACAAGATGAGGTAAAGCAGCAGCAAGGCACTGGAACTCCTCCTGCCTGTCCTCAAGGACGTCCGTGCTAAGAGCACACTCACCCCCGACGGACGGAGGACAGACAGACTCAGACTCAGTAACAAGACTGGCAGTGAAGTCTAGACGACAGGCAGCAGCAAAGTCAACAAGCTCAGCGACAAGAGCAGACGCAGCAGCAGACTCAAACGACGGGTCAGTGACAACTGTGGCTAGTAGACGCGTGACAGTAGGGTGCTGAGCACGAAACCGGTCAGACGCAGGGTCCGGAACGTCAGGCAAAGAGGACGCAGGAGGAGACGGCAGAGGAACAGGCTGCGGAACAGAGGAAGGACGACGGACTACGAGGTGCGCGCTGGGGACAGCCGGCGGACGCGAACGAGGAACACGAGGACCGGTACGACCAGGACGAGCAGGCGAGACAGGACGCGACGCAGGCTCACGACGCACAGCAGGACTACCAGTCAGCTCAGCGTAAGGAGAAGGAGCAGGCAGCGGCGAGCCAGTCTGTAACGGAAGACCAGTAGACGACGGAAGAGTAAGAACCTGACGAAGAACAGAGGCAGACGGCGGCAGAGACGACGGAGACGGCGGAGCGAAGAACAGTCGTGTCGGCGCAGCTGCACCAGAACCAGCAGCTCCAGCAGCTCCAGTGCCTCCAGCAGCTCCAGTACCTCCAGCAGCTCCAGTACCTCCAGCAGCTCCAGAAGCTCCAGGCCCAGAGCCGACACCTCGAGTCCCAGGGTCTCCAACCTCTGTGTCTCCAGCAGCAGCACCCCCAGAACCAGCACCTCCAGTCCCAGGGTCTCCAACCGCAGGGTCTCCAGCAGTAGCACCCCCAGAACCAGCACCTCCAGCTCCAGGGTCTCCAACCTCAGCGTCTCCAGCAGCAGCACCCCCAGAGCCAGCACCTCCAGTCCCAGGGTCTCCACCCTCTGTGTCTCCAGCACGAGCCCCTCCAGAACCAGCAACTCCAGCACCTCCAGTAGACAAAGGACCAGCACGACTCCGAGCTCCAGCAGCGCGACGCTGACGGCGACCGTACCAGTCCTGCAGCTGCTGTGGGGTGAGAGGCACACGGGGACGAAGGCGGCCACTCCAAGGAGACCGCGCAACAGCAGACTCAGAACCCTCAGCGCCCGCACCCCCAACGGCCTCAGAACCTCCGGTGTCAGTACCCTCAGCACCAGTACCTCCAGCGACTCCAGAACCTCCAGCGCGAGCACCCTCAACAGCTCCAGGACCTCCAGCTCCAGCGCCACCAGGACTAGGCCCTCCAGCAGCTCCTGAACCTCCAGCGCCAGCACCCTCAGTAGCTCCAGAACCTCCAGCGTCAGTACCGCCAAGCTCAGCACCCCCAGACCCCTCACACGCAGGCTCAGCACCACCAGGCTCTACACCCTCAAGCTCCGCACCCTCAGGCTCAGTACCCCCAGACTCAGCACCCCCAGGCTCCGCACCCCCAGGCTCAGCACCCCGAGCAGGACCACTCGCAGGAGGACCTGAGTCACCAGTGACCTCAACCGGCGCAGTCAAGGGAGGAGGGTCTACCTGAGAAACACCTGAAGGAGCAGGACCGGGAGCGGGGAGGGGGTCTACCTGGGGAGCACCTGGAGCAAGGAAGAGCGGCGGGGGGGGGAGCGAGGCAGTGCGGTAGGGGAAGAGACGGTAAAAGGGAACCGACTCGTCGAACGTGACGTCCTGAGACGCAAAGACACGGCGCGAGGTGGGGTGGTAAAACTGCCAACCAGGCGCGTCAGGGACAAAGCCAAGGAAGACACAGGGAACAGCGCGGGCGGAGAGCTTGTCCGCGGTGGTATCGCGGACAAAGGCACGAGCACCCCAGACCCGGAAACGCGACGCATCGCCAACCTTCCCCGTCCACAGCAGTGTGGGCGAGGTCTCCGACAAGGAGACACGGGGCCAGAGGTTGAGCTGATGCGCGGCGTACCGGACCGCAAACGGCCACAGAAAATGGGGGGCAGCCGCATGGATCATGGAGGTACGAGCGACCTCCATGACTAAGCCAATGCGGCGCTCAGCAACCCCATTCTGCTGCGGAGAGGCCGGAAGCGTGAACGACTGGGTGATGCCGTGCTCCGCACAGTAGGCTGCCAAGAGGTCGGAGGAGAACTCACCACCTCTGTCAGAGTGCAGACGCAGGACAGGAAAGTCCGACCGGAACCGCTCGCGGAGCTGGAGACGAACAGCGCGGATCCAGGGGATCAAAACAGCAGGGACGTCCCCCTTGCTCTGCAAGGGGAAGACCGTGGTGTAACGCGTGTCGACGACCAGCAGGAAGTACCGCTCGCGGCCCTGTCCCTGGACGCGGGCTGGGCCCCACACGTCCAGGTGGAGCGTCTGCAGTGGAGCCTCTGTGGGAGGAAACGAGGAGGAGTGAGGAGCGGCGCGCTGCCGCCCCTCGACGCAAGGAATGTAGGGCGGCGCAGGCGAGGGAGGGAGGGCAGGCAGGGACCTGGGAAGACCAGAGACCAGGGAGCGAGAGTGCATGCTACGCAGGCGAGGCAAGGAGGGGTGACCAAGGCGGTGGTGCCACAGGAGAGTGTCGTGCGACAAAGCGCGACACTCGCAGGGGGCCGCCAGCTGACCAGACGCAGACGCAAACGCAGACGCAGCTACCTGAGGGGACTCAGTGGTCAGTGTGTACAGACTCGAGCTAGGTGCACGGGTGAACGTGGCCAAGTGCCGGCCCGTCCTAGCACACGTACAGTGAGTCACTCGCTGACTCGCAGGAGTGAACTGGTCAACCCCCCCATCCTGGAGGTCAGCTCCACTCACCAAGTTCGTAGAGAACGAGGGGAGGTAAAGACCTGACAGCGAGCCGGACGGGACGGCCGGACACGGCAGAACCGTGGAATAGTGGGCAAGGACTGGACCCCCAGAGGGGTCCGCCAGGGAGACCGGGACTGGCCGACGGAGCGGCGTGAGTGCGGTGCAGTCGCGAAAGAAGGAGCGGGAAGCTCCTGAGTCAAGGGTGAAGGTGTGCGAGACCGCAGTGGGCGCAGTACCAGAGAGAGCAGACACAGCAGCACCTGATGCCACGGCCTCACCAGTACCTAGAGCAGTAGACGTACTAGCACCGAGAGCAGCAGCCTCACCAGCACCTAGAGCAGGAGACGCACTAGCACCTAGGGCAGCAGCCTCACCAGGGTCAGGCGGTACGCACAGGCAACAGGCACGGTCAGCACTAGTAGACAATGCATACATGGCAGTGAGAATAGCATCATAGTCAAGCGCAAAGATATCTACCCTCTGTCTATGCAGCTCCAGCCAGGTGGGGAGCTCAGCCTCGTCGCCAAACACTGTGCGCCAGTCGTCGCTCAGACGGGCGAAGCAGCGGGACTGTGTGTGACCAAGCGTCCCACAAGGCTGACCAGTCCTAGCACCTGTGCGAATGACGTACGGGCAGCGGACTGTACGCGTAGACCTGCTACACTGAGCGTACCACTCCTGGAGCTGCCGGGGCGTAAGTGTCTCACGTGGACGTCCCTGCAGCTGCAGCTGGCCACTGCCAGACGCTCCCAACTGACCAGCTCCAGGGCGACAGCTACGACGGCTACCGCGACAACCCCAGCTAGTATACCACTCACTAAGCTGCTGAGGCGTCAGAGGCTCGCGTGAATGTCGCTGGAGCTGCATCTGGCCACCTGCCAGTAGCAGTAGCGCAGGCAAGGCAGGCGCGGCAGGCAGGCAAGCAAGCAGGCAGGCAGGCAGGCAGGCAGGCCGGCAGGTAGGCAGGCAGCCAGGCAGGCAGGCAGGCAGGCAGACAGGCAGGCAGGTAGGCAGGCAGGCAGGCAGGCAAGTAGACACGCAGGCAGACAGGCAGGCAGGCAGGCAGGCCGGCAGGCAGGCAGGCAGCCAGGCCGGCAGGCAGGCAGGCAGACAGGCAGGCCGTCAGGCAGGCAGGCAGGCGCTCACCAAAGGCTGGGAGAGCAGGGCCGGCGCTCGAGTAGGCGCACGACAGCGGCGACGTCGGGGCCGCAAAACCGGCTGCAGAGCAGGGCCGAAACAGCTGGAGGGCGGGGCCGCGTCAGCGGCAGTAGCAGGGTGGGGCCGCGTCAGCGGCAGGTCGGGGTCGTGGCAGCTGCAGGGCGGGGCCGCATCAGCGGCAGGTCGGGGCCATGGCAGCTGCTGGGCGGGGCCGCATCAGCGGCAGGTCGGGGCCGAGGCAAAGGGCCGCGCGCGGCTGTTGCGGGCCGCGCGCGGGCCGTGCGAGGCAGGAGCAGGCCTCGCGCGGCTCGGCACGAGCTGCTGCGGGCCGCGCGCGGGCTGCGCGAGGCCGTAGCAGGCCGCGCGCGGCTCGACGCGGGCTGCGCGGGCTCGGCGCGGGCTGCGCGCGGCAGCTGCGAGCTGCGCGCGGCTCGGTGCGGGCTGCGCGCGGTTGCAGCGGGCTGTGCGCGGCTCGGTGCAGGCTGCGCGCGGCTGCAGCGGGCTGCGCGCGGCTCGGTGCGGGCTGCGCGTGGCTGCAGCGGGCTGCGCGCGACTCGGGGCGGGCTGCGCGATCTCGGTGCGGGCAGCGCGCGGTAGCAGCGTGTGTGCGGGCCCGACAGGCGTGTAGAGGCGGCGCGCGGGCCTTACGGGCCTCTAGGGGCAGCGCGCAGGCAAGGCAAGGCAAGGCAAGGCATACAAGGCAAGGCAAGGCTACGTGGGGTAGCGCGGTAACCGCAGCGGTAGGTGGGCCCGAAAAAAACGGTCCTACGGACCTTAGTGCTCTGAAACCATGTTAGAATCTAGCAGCAGGAATGGATGAACTAACAGGATGCAGGAGTACAAGTAGTAAACCCTAACTAGGTTGTACCCCATATGGGCTACCCCACTACAGCCTAGACAATATGCAGCACATATAGTTTGACATGCTAGGCTGGGGAAGTGGTAGTATAGACTGACGCTTAGTATACCGTAGTACAAAATACCATGCAGTAAAACATACCGTATTCATCAATTCTGATGAATACGTTTTCTCGTGCCGAATATGACGACAGAATCTTACTTGAAATAGAATGATCGGATTGTCTGGTCATTATATTTCATCTTTCGTTTCAGCATCTGGTAGACTGGCACTGAATAAAACAATATTAGAATAAGTCACCAATAAAGTATCCATAAATATGTAATTCGACCCTGCTTATATAGGATTTTTTTCTGGATAATAAAAAATCCGTGAAAAAAAAAGTAGGACCTGTCGATTGCAATAGGTTGCTCCGCAACCCAAAAAAGAATACCTAACGCAGTGTTATGAATTTGTGTGCTTCACCTTTTTTTATTCCGTGAAGTAGACGTGAGATCTAAAATCTGACAAAACCGGTCTTAAACGGGAGAAGCAAGTGCCAATAACGCGTTCAAATAGCTGGTTCAGCCGCTTCGGGTCGGTTTGTCGTTTGAATTGTGGAATTTTGAATTCAAGACGAACCACCCCAGCCCGACAGTGTGATTTTGATTTCTTCGTTCTCAAGGCTGAGTCCGCATGCCCGTTTACTCTTCGTCTGTCGTGGTGGAAGACGATTCCAGGCTGTGCACAGCGGTTACAAATCATCACCGTTTCCACCGTGACGAAACGAGAATAACTGCTCAGAACGACCGAGGGACCGAACGTGCTGAACCCAAACAACTCGTTTCAACGAAGTTACATTTGTATCACGACTCACGAGCCCCCCAGTGATAGTTGATTTGATTGAGCGTTCAACTCAGAACCATTTGTGGCTTCAACCATCTCACCCACAAGCCTCCGTTCCTTGCGTCCATCTCCCCTTCTCCATTCGCGTCGCGAACTCACTCCTGACAGTTGCAATGCCTGATCCACGCGCGGTCCTTTCTGCTCTGACTAAAACCAATTTCGCGGCTTCTGTGCACCAGTTCATCTATCAATACGAGACTGGTTTGTATGTTCCTCACAACAATTTATCCCGTGGGCATGGGCTCGCCGCTTCCCCGCGGCTCCATGCAATTGAAGCGTGTCTTCGTTCTTCCGTAAGTTCGGGAGCGATTCTTGAGGCCAGGCAGGAGTCAAGTCTGGCTGCGGAGGCGTTGGTCCAACTTGTGAGTGGACGTTGTGATTCTCTGGTGTGTTTCAGCTTTAGTATGGATGATGACAGTTGACTAAGACAGATTTTCGGCGAGCGGACAAGGTTCGCGGCCACAGAGCCTGAAGCATTCATCAGAATAGTTCAGACTTTGTGGGTTCTTGAAGACGAAGGGGTCATTGGGCCGAGGTATCGTTCAACGATAGGATTAAGGTATTCAAGCCGTGTTCTTTTTCATTTCGTTTATGTTCTTCTTGGCTTTGCGCAGCTCTTTGATAAACGATCTCAGTATTCAGTCACTCATGTACGCTCCTTGGACGAGAGGTACCATAAATCTTGCGGCCAAAGCAATTTCAAGCATGTTCATATCAGCAACTTACCAAAATAAGGACGTCCTTGGTACGTCTCCTCTCCAATTGAATGTTTTGCACTGATTTACGGTTGTGTTCACGACTGCGCTTTGACAGTCCAAGCCGTTCTTCACGCTGTGCTCTACTCTCCTGAGGACAATGAGGACAATTTACTTCACGAGATGTGGAATTCTGGTATTTGTTCGTGCCTACCCGAATCTGAGATGCGGTCTCAAGTTGTCCTATCGGCCATGATGGAAATTGTAAGGTTGATCTGAGGCACATTTCTGAGTATGCCTGCTAGTTCAACGAACTAATCAGTGAAACAGATAAAGCTGCCTGCCATAATGCACGGAGACACTCTGTCAAAACTTGTTGAGGTCATCAAATCAGCAACACGATCAAGGTATGTTCTGGATGGCATGTATGAATGCTTACTCTTTGCAGTAAACCTGAGATTGCCAACCATTTCAGATTTGTGCATTCTGGGGTCCTTGAAGGCATTTCGGGCATCTTTGAGGAGGCTGAAGCTTCAAAAGAAGTCTACATCAGGTACCCAAGTGACTGCGTTTCTTTTGTGTAATCCTTCTACATACTTCTGATGTCATTGACAGTAACTCATGTCACACAAATGTTTTCCAGGGTGTATGTCCAGCTTGCTGAGCTTGACACCAGCGACAACATCTCCAAACACTTGTTCATCAGTAATACACAATTGGGAGATTTTCATGTTTCCTAAGTTTTCTACTGACACATCTGTACTTACAATTGTGCTATTTCCAGTCTCTGGACTGCTGAGCAAGGCAGATGTCCCACGAATGGAATTGCAGCAAGTCATTTATGAAGCTGTTGATAGGCTCAAACGACGTCTTCCCCAAAGCATCTACAGGGTACGTTGAACCTAAGCAAGCAATTGTTGCACAGCAGCTTCTGCCCATTCTCAATCATATTTTACGTACAGGAACCTTTCAAACGTGCATTTTCTTCACCCTGGGCGAATGAGGAGTAGAGTCAACAACAGCTACCACCACCTTCCAGAGGGGTGCTAGAACAGCTCACGCAATAGTCACTTCCTATCTGTATAGTGATTCTGCGCGGATATTGTATGCCAGCTGTGACTCCCAACGATCCCCGTTCTCAAGAAGCTTTTCCTTGTCGTAGAGCAATTCCTGCATGAGGAACAAGGCAGTAATGTTTATTGAGAAAACATACCTTATTCTAGAAAATCCAATGCATGAAAACCACAAGCAAACAACCAAAGACTCACCTCATGTGTTTCTGTCGCAAACTCCAGGTTTGGCCCTTCCACGATGGCATCTACGGGACATGCTTCTTGGCACAAGCCACAGTAGATGCACTTAGTCATGTCTAGGTCATACCTGTCAGCCACAGATACAGCAGATGCATGAGCTCTCACTAATGTTTCCAAAAAAACCAAATTCCATCGAAAACCAGAACTGCTGAGCACCGCACACCTAGTTGTACGGCGGCTGCCATCTTCGCGAGGTTCTGCTTCTATAGTTATGGCTTGTGCAGGGCACACCTGGTAGACGACAGAAGAGAGCTGTTAGAAAAGAGGTATCAACGTTGATTCTAAGACATGGGATGGGATCTCCAAAATGCGATCTACAAGGCTTGCTTGTGCTGACACTCACCGCTTCACACAGCTTGCACGCAATGCACCTCTCCTCTCCAGTCTCATAACGTCTCAAGGCATGTTCACCCCTGAAACGAGCGCTTAGAGGGCTCCTTTCAAAAGGATAGTTGATCTGGCACGATTTCCACAATCACACGCGTCGATTGAACATGAACTTGTGCTTCAGTTGGGCTAAATAAACATGCAGTTTGACATTACTTACCGTGACTTTTTTGTCAAAGAAATATTTCAGTGTCATACCCATGCCACGAAACAGCTCTGTCATCAAGAGGGTGCCCATGTTCTTATCGAGAACTGCATGTTCAGAAAAAAGAGAAAAGGACCTTCGACACTCAGTATCATACACACAAAGCAAAACTAATCGAGTCAGCAAAGGACGTTTGGAGAAAAACCAAAGACAACTCACTGGTGCTCAGATCGGATTCTTTCGCCACCTTCGCCGCGTCTCGGGACTTAGTGGGCGTTGAATCTGCGCAGCACGTGAAGAAAGCTCTCTCAGAACTAACAACGGCAGAACAGAAATAAATACAAGGCGCTAACCCTCTCGGATGTACTGAAGAAAATCGTTACCCTGTCGATGGGCTGTAGACATCATCCTTGACCCTCTGAAGATCCTCGCACCGCTGTGTCGTTCAAGCTCTCGGCAAATCGTTCCGGAACCAACTCTAAACGCCATGGCGAAGAGAGTGGTGTCTAGACAAGCCTGAGCTTTATGACTAACTTCTCGCACCCCGCAACCTCTCGCTCCCTGCTCAGCCGCTACTATGAAGGCCCAGCAAGCCGATATTTCTTCGGAAAATTAGAGGCCTCCCAACCCAAGCTAACCCGAGCTCAGCGAGAATTTCGGCCATGATCGCTCTTGGGCAGTCGTTGCGCATTTTGCGTGTGTTGCGCCAGCGACCCTCAGCGAAAACCGCACGCCATGCACCATGCTGGATGTCAACAAAAATGCCGTCCTTGTTATTGAGTGCACGGCGCACGCAACAATGCGAGTTGTATTTCAACAAGATCCACACTGATATGGAGCAGTTACCTACTTGCGCTTATACAATCCTTACTTATTAGAGAAAAGGAAACAAGGCTGCACATTCAAGTGCGATATACAGCTTCTATGATATCAACTGAGCATACCAAAATTTGATCCCACGTACATAGACCATACGTGGCTATCTGATTAGGGTTGTGTTGTGTGTCAAAATCAAGGCACCTTGTCCAATTAAATCAATATGAACATAAAGAACAATCTGTATAATACCACCTCATCTACACTCTTCTGCACAGCATGCACACTGGAAGAGAAATATACATTGGTCTAGACATTTGACAGCCGATTTACACGAGTTAATGCACCTAACCAAATACACCTAGTAAGTATATTATACTAGAGTGAGGATCTTTGGATAGGATAGGAAGTGCTCTGAGAGAATTGGTAGCGGAAGTCTTGGTAGGAACCCTTGATCATAGTGAATGTAAATGAAAAGGTTGATTGATTGATAGAATACAAGCAAGATAAATAGTCCTAACTAGCCATGTACTCTAAGGGGTACATTCCCTTATTATAACTGTTTTACAGGCAGTACAACAGTGACTCTGACTATTGCATTTCCTTTCTTGTTACCGAGTCGCTGCTTGTAACCGTGCGTACGGTTACGCCTGTTGCCATTCCTCGATAGTAGGTCAATCGTCGGTCCAGATAGTCAACAGTCGCGACAGTTGACTCTTGCGACTGTTGACTTTCCTGCCTTGATATAGGCTGATCCGACATCTGCTGTTTGCGCTGCTTCGATGGTCGCAGGTGCGATGTTGCTGCACCTTCGGGAATGCTTACGATTCCCTTCATACTCCAACACTCCCCTTCATTCCTGGAGGTGCGCCACGTGGCTCTTGCGAACGATTCCGCATAGGTCCGAGCAGTACTGGAACTTCTGACGTGGCAGCTTCTTTGTCAGGAAATCAGCTGCCATTTCACCAGTTGGACAGTAGGTGAGCTGGACCTTGCCCTTGTCGATTTCGTCCTTGATGAAAAAGTATCGCAGGCCGATGTGTTTGGTGCGGTTGACGAAGCCGGGCTTGTGTGCGATTTTGATCGCGCTCTGGTTGTCGCAGAGTAACTTGAAGGACCCGTTCATCGCCGTTTTCGTTTCCTGTAGGAGTTCCGTGAGGTAGAGCCCTTCGCGAACTGCTGCGCTTGCTGCGATGAACTCTGCTTCTGCTGACGAGAGGGCGATGAGCTCCTGCTTCTGTGAGTTCCAGGAGATGGTTCCTGCAGGCTCAAGTTTGAAAATGAAGCCTGTGCGGGACCTTCTGTTTTCTGCGTCCCCCGCGTGATCTGCGTCGACGAAACCAGTAAGCTGCAGGTTAGCCGTTAGGTTCGCCTTGTAGGTGAGGCCGACGTCGGGCGTGGAGATGAAGTACTGTAGGGCTCGACGAAGATCTGCCATGTTCTCCCCTTCAGGTCGGCGCAGGTACTGGGCGAGCTGGCTGGCGACGTAGGAGAGGTCGGGACGGCAGGTGACGGCGGCGAACAAGAGGCAGCCTAGCTGCTGCTGGTAGAGGCGATGATCTGCTGGGGAGAGCGGAGTGGTGTCCGGCTCGTGGTTGGGAGGAGGAGTGCGTGTTAAACTGTATTATGCTTGTAGGCTGTAGTGGGGTAGCCAATATGGGGTACAACCCCAACTAGGGTTTCATATTTTGTACCCAAACTCCTGTTAGTTCATTCATTCTTGCCTAGTGATTTTGACATGGTATTCAGAGCAGGAGGTCCCTAGGACCTACCGATCGTTTTTAGGGCCCACCACCGCTCGCATGCGGTTACCACGCTACCCCGTTCCCTAGCCTCGTAGCGCCCTCGTGCGCCCTCGTTAGCGCCCTCGCGCGCACCCTCGTTAGCGCCCTCGCGCGCACCCACGTCAGCGCCCTCGCGCGCCCTCGCTAGCGCCCTCGCGCGCCCCTTTGCTAGCGCCCTCGCGCGCCCCTTGCAAGCGCCCTCGCGCGCCTCTCACTAGCGCCCTCGCGCGCCCCTCGCCGAGCCGCCCGCTCGCAGCCCGCCCGCCCGCTCGCTGCCCGCTTCGCGGCCCGCTCGCTACGCAGCCCGCCCGCCCGCTCGCTGCCCGCTTCGCGGCCCGCCCGCTTCGCAGCCCGCTCGCTCGCTGCCCGCTTCGCGGCCCGCCACTTCGCAGCCCGCCCGCCCGCTCGCTGCCCGCTTCGCGGCCCGCCCGCCTCGCAGCCCGCTCGCCCCGCTGCCCGCTTCGCGGCCCGCCCACTTCGCAGCCCGCCCGCCCGCTCGCTGCCCACTTCGCGGCCCGCCCGCTTCGCAGCCCGCTCGCTCGCTGCCCGCTTCGCGGCCCGCCCGCCTCGCAGCCCGCTCGCCCCGCTGCCCGCTTCGCAGCCCGCCCGCCCGCCCGCTGCTCGCTTTGCGGCCCGCCCGCCTCGCAGCGTCGCCCGCCCACCGTGCTGCCCGCTTGCAGCGCCGCCTGCCCGCCGCGCTGCCCGCTTTCCGGCCCGTCCGCCGCGCTGCCCGCTCGCAGCGTCGCCCTCCCGTCGCACTGACCGCTTGCAGCGCCGCCTGCCCGTAGCGCCAGCCTCGCCCGCTGCTCTCTATCCGTGCACAGTCGTCTTCCCCTGCTGCGGCAGCTTTCGTTACTCTGTCACACTGTCGCTATGGCTTCCATTCGCGTGCTGTCGTTCGATGCTGAGGGCCGCCCTGTGCGTTTCACCGCTTGGCTAGATGACCTGCAGCTGTTTCTCCTGAGCGATAGCAAGGAGCATGTGTCGCTCTATGACTACGCGTCTGGTGCTGCGCCTGCCCCTCCTGCCACAGCTGAGCTTAGTGTTCGTTCCCACTGGCAGACTCGTGACGCAGCTGCTCGCCTAGCCATTCGCAGTCACCTGCCGTTAGCTGAGCTAGAGCATTTTGGCGACTGCAAATCCGCTAAGGCCCTCTACGACGCTGTCGTCGCTCGCTACTCCTCGCCTGCCACAGCCGAGCTTAGCCGCCTCATGCTGCCGTACCTATTCCCCGATCTGTCCACCTTCACTACAGTCGCCGATCTTATCACCCACCTTCGCACTAGTGATGCTCGCCTGCGTGCCGCCCTTCCCACCGAGTTCTGCGCTAAGAACCCCCCCCCACTGTACTGGACTCTCCACTTCATAGTCACCCGTCTCCCTGACACCCTCCGCTCAGTTCGAGACCACTTCCTTGCTCGCTGTCCCACTGAGCTCACAGTCGCCCTCCTAGAGGAGCACCTGCTCGCGGCCGAAAAGAGCATTGTAGCTGTTGGTGCTGCTCGTGGCGCTCCTCGCACCCCCATCTTTGAGGGATGCTCTCCCTCTCCCCTCGCTCCCTCCTACGCTGCTGCTACTGCTGTTGACTTCCTTGGTGCTGAGTCTGTTGGCGCTGCTTCTACTCCTGGTGGGAGGCGCCGCACCGGCAAGGGCAAGGGGGGCAAGGGTGGTGGTGGTGGCGCTGGGGGGGGAGGAGGTGGGGGAGGTGGGGGGGGAGGCGGTGCTGGAGGGAGCGGTGGCGGGAGCGCTGGTGGGAGTGGGGTCGGTGGTGGAGACGGGGGCGGCGGAGGGACCAGTGGCAGTAGTGGCGGCGGCGGCGGTGGCGGCGGCGGCGGTGGTGGCGGTGGTGGCGGTGGCGGTCGGAGCGGTGGTAGTGGTGGCGGCGGAGGTCGGAGTGGAGGCACTGGCTCTGGCCAGAGCTCCCAGCAGCAGCAGCGTCCCCAGACGACCCAGCAGCTTCGTGAGTGGCTTGCTCAGCGTGGGACGTCGGGGGCCAGTGCCCGCTGTTCTTATGTCATTCGCACAGGTGACCGCAAGGGACAGACGTGTGGGAGGTTCCACACCCCGTACCGCTGCTTCTCCCGCCTTGACGACGCTTGGCGTGAGGAGATGGGTGCGGATGTTGAGCGCCCCCGCTGGGCTGAGCTCATGAGGGCTGGTGTTGATGTCTTTGCTCTTGACTATGATGCTATTATTGCTGCCATGTATGCATTGACTGTTAGTGCCGAGGGAGACTGTTACTTGTGTGTGCCGCCTGACCCAGGTATAGAGCCCGCTGCCCTGGGTACTAGTGAGTCTGCTCTCTCTGGTATGGTGCCCCGTGTACTTGCTCCCTCCAGTGCTGTCCCGACTGGTTTCGAGTCTGCTCTCTCAGGTACAGCACCCACAGAGACTGCTCTCTCAGGTACCGCACCGGCTGAGGCCTGTCACACCTTCACCCTTGACTCAGGTGCTTCCCGTTGCTTCTTTCGTGACAGTACTGAGCTCACACCGCTTCCTGCACCGGTCCCAGTCTCCTTGGCTGACCCCTCTGGGGGCCCAGTCCTTGCCCAGTCCACCACTGTCCTCCCTTGTCCGGCGGTTCCGTCTGGCTCGTTGTCGGGTTTCCACCTCCCCTCGTTCTCGACGAACCTGGTGAGCAACGCTGTCCTCCAGGATCAGTGGGTTGACACCTTTACCCCTGGCGGACAGCGTGTGGCGATCTGCACGTGCTCCAGGACTGGCCGTCACCTGGCTACGTTCACCCGTCGGCCGGGGTCGAGTCTCTACACACTGACCACTGCGTCTCCCCAGGTAGCTGCTGTCGGTCAGGTGTCTGCGTCAGGTCTGGTGGCCCACGCCTGTGAGTGTCGTTCCCTGTCGCACCAGACTCTTCTCTGGCACCACCGCCTGGGTCACCCCTCCTTGCCACGCCTTCGTGGCATGCACCGTCGCCTCCTTGTGTCCGGTCTTCCCCGGTCCCTCCCTCCCCTACCTGCCTCGCCTGCGCCGCCCTGCCTTCCTTGCGTCGAGGGGCGGCAGCGCGCCGCTCCTCACTCCTCCTCGTTCCCCCCGACAGAGGCTCCTCTGGAGACCCTCCACCTGGACGTGTGGGGCCCAGCCCGCGTTCGTGGTCAGGGCGGTGAGCGGTACTTTTTGCTGGTTGTCGACGACTACTCGCGTTACACCACGGTCTTCCCCTTGCGCACCAAGGGTGAGGTCCCTGCTGTTCTGATCCCTTGGATCCGCACGGTTCGTCTCCAGCTCCGCCGCCGTTTCCGGACGGATCTTCCTGTCCTGCGTCTGCACTCTGACAGGGGTGGTGAGTTTTCCTCCGACCTCTTGAGGACCTTCTGTCAGGCGGAGGGCATCGAGCAGACCTTCACGCTTCCGGACTCCCCACAGCAGAATGGGGTTGCTGAGCGCCGCATTGGCCTGGTCATGGAGGTCGCTCGTACCTCCTTGGTCCACGCGGCGGCTCCCCATTTTCTGTGGCCGTTTGCTGTCCGGTACGCCGCGCATCAGCTCAACCTCTGGCCCCGTGTCTCCTTGCCGGAGACCTCGCCCACACTGCGTTGGACGGGGGAGGTTGGCGATGCGTCGCGCTTCCGGGTGTGGGGTGCTCGTGCCCTTGTCCGCGATACGTCCGCGGACAAGCTCTCCTCCCGCACGCTTCCCTGTGTCTTCCTTGGCTTTGTCCCTGACGCGCCTGGCTGGCAGTTTTACCACCCCACCTCGCGCCGGGTCTTCGCCTCTCAGGATGTCACCTTTGACGAGTCGGTCCCTTTTTACCGTCTCTTCCCCTACCGCACTGCCCCCCTCCCTCCCCCGCCGCTTTTCCTTGCTCCTGGTCCCCCTCCGGTAGACCCCCTTCCCCCTCAGGGTCCTGCTCCTTCAGGTGTCTCTCAGGTAGACCCTCCTCCCGTCGCTGAGCCTGTCGAGGTCACAGGTGACTCAGGTGCTGCTGCGGGTGGTGCTGCTGGGAGTGCTGAGCCTGGGGGTGCTGAGCCTGGGGGTGCTGAGCCTGCGGGTGCGGGGCCTGGGAGTGCTGGGACTGCGGGTGCTGGAGCTGAGGGTACTGTGCCTGAGAGTTTGCCGCCTGGGGGTGCTGAGCCTGGGGGTGCTGCGACTGGGGGTGCTGAGCCTGCGGGTACTGAGCCTGCGGGTACTGAGCCTGGGGGTGCTGCTACTGAGCCTACGGAGCCTCGGGTTACTGCGTCTGGGGGTGCTCCGGTTCGGGGTGCTGAGCAGTCTCTCACACCGCAGCAGCTTCGTGACTGGTACGTCCGACGCTTTCGCCGTCCCAGTGGCTCGGCTGGAGTTGGGGGTGCTGGAGCTGCTCGTCCTGGGGGTGCTCGTACTGGGGGTACTGGAGCTGGGGACTCTGGCGCTGGCGGTGCTAGCGGAGTTGGAGCTGCTGACTCTGGGGGTGGCGCTGCTGCTGGTGCTGAGGAGTCGGACGGTGGAGCTGCTGCTGGAGCTGGGGACCCGGCCGGTGGAGCTGCTGCTGGTGCTGTGGACCCGGACGCTGGAGCTCCTACTGGTGCTGAGGACCCGGCCGCTGGAGTCCCTTCTGCTTCTCGAGACGCTGCGCGGCCGCGACCGTACTTCGTACCGCTCCTTCAGCAGGTTCTTGGGCAGGCTCCTCCTCCTTGTCCTCCTCCCTCCGTAGAGTGTCCTCCGCCTGTCCAGCCGCAGTCACGGTTACCGCCTACCTCGCCTCTCCCTGCTCCCTCTCCTTATACTGGTCCCACAGGAGGTCTTACAGAGCGTCGTGAGCCTGAGTCTCGTCCTGCGTCGCCTGTTCGTCCTGCTCGCACTGCTAGTCGTGTCCGTCGTGAGCGTCCTCCTCCTGTCCCAGGCACTCACTACATGACTCTGCGTCCCTCTACTGCTCCTCGGCGTGTCCCTCTACCGTCCCCTCCTGCGTCCTCTTTGCCTGCCGTTCCGGACCCTGAGTCTGACCGGTATCGCGCTGAGCACCCTACAGTCACGCGTCTCCTCGCTACTGTTGTCACCGACCCTACCTTTGAGTCCTCGGCTGCGTCTGCTCTGGTCGCTGAGTTGGTTGACTTTGCTGCTACCTGTCGTCTAGACTACGCTGCTAGCCTTGTTGCTGCGTCAGAGTCTGCGTCTGTCTGTCCTCCGTCCGTCGGGGGTGAGTGTGCTCTTGGCACGGACGTCCTTGAGGACAGGCAGGAGGACTTTGACTCTCTTGCGGCTGCTGTACCTCATCTCGTGGCCTGGTTGCTTGCCCCTGAGGGAGACCCGGATGCACTAGACATCCCCACTCCGCGCACTTACGCAGAGGCGATCTCGGGTCCCTACTCCTCTCAGTGGCAGACAGCCATGGACGCAGAGATGGCATCCTGGAAGTCCACAGGCACCTACGTCGACGAGGTTCCCCCTCCTGGGGCGAACATCGTCGATGGCATGTGGATTTTCAGGGTGAAGCGGCCGCCAGGTTCTCCACCTGTCTTCAAGGCTCGTTACGTTGCTAGAGGCTTCAGTCAGCGTCAGGGGGTCGACTTCTTCCAGACCTTCTCCCCCACCCCGAAGATGACCACTCTTCGGGTTCTGCTGCACGTTGCTGCTCAGCGTGACTACGAGCTTCACTCTCTTGACTTCAGCACAGCGTTCCTGCAGGGCAGCCTGCACGAGGAGATCTGGCTGCGCCGCCCACCTGGCTTTACTGGGTCGTTTCCCCCTGGTACCCAGTGGAGTCTCCGTCGGCCAGTCTACGGTCTCCGCCAGGCGCCACGTGAGTGGCACGACACACTGAGGACTACTCTTGCGGCTCTTGGGTTCGCGCCGTCTACTGCTGACCCGTCACTGTTTCTACGCACAGACACGTCGCTGCCGCCGTTCTACATTCTCGTGTACGTCGACGACTTGGTCTTTGCTACTGCTGACACTGAGGCACTCGCTCGTGTGAAGTCGGAGCTGCAGAAGAGACACACCTGCACTGACCTGGGTGAACTGCGTAGCTACCTTGGCTTGCAGATCACCCGGGACAGAGCTCGCCGCACCATCACCCTGACTCAGTCACACATGGTGCAGCAGGTCCTTCAGCGCTTCGGCTTCCAGTTCTCCTCACCACAGGCCACACCTCTGGCTACCAGCCACTCGCTCTCAGCTCCACCTTCGGACGAGTCCGTAGAGCCGAGTGGCCCGTACCCAGAGCTTGTAGGCTGCCTCATGTACCTGATGACTTGCACGCGACCTGACCTCGCGTACCCTCTTAGCATCCTTGCTCGTTACGTTGCGCCTGGGAGACACAGGCGAGAGCACTGGGAGGCTGCTAAGAGGGTGCTGCGTTACCTGTGCAGTACATCAGGCATGGGGCTGGTGCTTGGAGGACGCGACAGAGTTGTCCTCACTGGTCACTCGGACGCCTCTTGGGTGGACGACCTGGCTACGCAGCGGTCGTCACAGGGTTACACCTTCAGCCTTGGCTCAGGTTCTGTCTCGTGGCGGTCCACCCGCTCTTCCTCTGTTCTCAGCTCTAGTTGTGAGGCTGAGATCTACGCCACAGCCATGGCTGCACAGGAGTTACGCTGGCTCACCTACCTGCTGACTGACTTGGGAGAGCGGCCTAGTTCTCCTCCAGTTCTGTATGGTGACAACAAGGCGGCTCTTGCCTTGTGTCAGGAGCACAGACTGGAGCACAGGACGAAGCACATTGCTCTTCGCTACTTTCTTGCTCGAGAGCTTCAGCAGCGCGGTCAGCTTCGGCTTGTGTACGTGGACTCGAAGGCCAACACTGCTGATATCTTCACCAAGGCGCTCCCGCCTAGTGATCATCAGCGGCACTGTTCTTCTTTAGGCCTTGTGTCCACGTTTCCTCACTTGCTCACTGCTTGACAGTCTTTGTACTGTACTTTATATATATCTTGTTGCTTGCTTGCTAGGTTTTTGATCACTGTGTTGCTTGTCTTGTACTATATCTAGCACTGCATGTGAACTGGCCTTGTGGCCTTTACTTGTGCTCGGAGTGTGGTGACGTTGTGATCCACCCTGGGCTTTGCTTTGCTTTGCTGGACTGGTCTTGTGACCCTTTGTTCTCCCCCACTTTGCCTATGGGGGTGTGTTAAACTGTATTATGCTTGTAGGCTGTAGTGGGGTAGCCAATATGGGGTACAACCCCAACTAGGGTTTCATATTTTGTACCCAAACTCCTGTTAGTTCATTCATTCTTGCCTAGTGATTTTGACAGTGCGGAATGGGGTGGTAATGCTGATGGGAGCGATGCCGAATTTCTTGGCGAGGCTCTCGGCGTACTTCGCGGCAGAGAGGTGGATAGAGTCGGCGCTCTGTGTGACGTTGAGACCGAGGAATTGGGTGACATCGTGGTCGATAGTCACCTCCAGCTTCTCCTGGATCTCGCGCTAGAAGCGATCGAGCAGCTCGGAGTCGTCCCCGGTGTAGAGAAGGTCGTCCACGTAGGCGACGAGCAGGATGAAGTGGCCGTGGGATTCGAGACGGTACATCCCCTGGTCGTGGGGAAGCTGCTGGAAGCCGAGCTCGATGAGAATGGTGTGAAGATACTGCTGCCACAGGCGCGGTGCCTGTTTGATGCCATAGAGTGACTTCTGGAGGAGGCAGATTGCGTCGCCGTCTTCTTCGAAGGTGTGCAGCTGCTCGACGAAGATTATGGCGTCGACGATCGCGTACAGGAAGGCGTTGGAGACGTCGATCTTGCGCAAAGTGCGCTGTTTGACGGCGGCAATGCACAGGAGAATGCGCACGGACGTGTGACGGCCGACAGGTGCGAAGGTCTGGTTGTAGTCCACGAATTGCGTTTGCTCGAACCCGCGGACGACCCATCGCGCTTTGTATTTGTCGATGGTTCCGTCCGCCAAGGTCTTGATCCTGAAGACCCATTTCCCTGTGAGAATTTTCCTCCCCTTCGCGTGTCGTCGTGGGACCAGCTTCCAGGTTCCTCGTCGCTGAAGAGCAGTGACTTCGGCGGCCATGGCGGCTCTCCATTTCTCGGCATCGGGTCCGTTGAGGGCTTGGCGAACAGTGGTGGGCTCCACCAGCTGCTGGTTACCCCGGACGGCGACGGCGAGACCGAGAATGCGAAGACCGGTGAGGTTGGATTCGGCTGCATTGGTTACTTCGACGACGTCGTCGTCGTCGCCAGGGATGTCGCGAATCGTGTCACGGGAGGAGTCGTGAGTTGGGTCTTCGTCCATGGGTGAGTGCATTTCTTCACTGGTGTAGTCATATTGGGCCTGTACTGCTTCGCGGGAATCAGTGTTGGTTGGGAAGAAGGTGGGTGTTTCGAACTGCTCCGTAACGGGTACGAAGGGTGTGTTATCTGCTGCTTCGTTGTCCGGCTGTTCTCCTGCCACGTCGATGTCATCCTCGTCATTGGCGTAGCTGTGCTGTCCCTGAAAAAGGTTGTCTGGTGCTTCTTGTGCAGTGAGGTGCTGGCGGTACAGTGGTAGGGTCAGTCTTTCGTAGAAGATGCAGTCACGTGAACGCGTGAGCTGGTGGGTGGCGAAGTCCAGAATTGTCCAGGCGTGGTATTCGGATTCGATTCCGAGGTGAATGCCCCAGCGGGCACGGTCTTCAAATTTTCCGGTTCGGGCAGTGTGGGGTCGGTACTGTACCATGCACCCGAAGACTCGCAGCATGCGGGTGTCGGGGTGTTTTCCGGTCCACTCCTTGAAGGGCGAACTGTTGTTGGGCAGGGCCTTCGAGGAGAGCATGTTGTGCAACCGAACTGCGTGCGCCATAGCATAGGGCCAATACTTGGTTGGCACAGCGGACTGTTTCATGAGGGCTCGCATTTTTGTCGCGAGGCTCCTGTTGGTTCGCTCGGCCAATCCCTGCTGCTCGTGAGCGTAGGGAAGGGAGATCATCCTCTTGATGCCTTTCTGTTTGCAGAGGTTCTTGAAATCCTCTGACATGTACTCCAGGGCTCCGTCGGTCTGGAAGCTTTTCACCTTGTAGCCGTTGCTCTGGGTTTCTGCCATCCTGAGCCAGACCTCGAAGCACTGGTAGGTGAGGTATCGGTCGCTGACGTTTACGGCCCAGACGAAGCGTGTGCCTGCATCGATGATAGTTAGTGTATACTGCTCCCCACCGACTCCTTTCGCCGTAAGTACTAAGAAGTCGCTGTAAATCTTCTCCAGCGGTTTGTAGCGTTCGGCTCCAGGAATCTTTTCGGCGAAGGGCGTGTGACGGAGCGCGGCTGCTGGGCAAATGGAACAGTTGGGTTGGTCGGTTCTTGGTTTCAGCAGTTTTCCGTCTGGCAGCAATAGTGCGTCTTCCGCAAAGACTTTTGCGTGCAGTAGTTGAGCACCTCGATTGATGGGTGACCCATGCGTTGATGCCAGATGTCACCGTCGGCCCGATATCCCTTGGTGCGAGCGTATAGCTCCTTTTCCCGTGCTAATATCTCCTCTGCGGTTATCCTCCTGGTTTCTTCCGCAGGTTCGTCGGGCACGGTGACGTGGACCGCCGCTGCTTGGATTGTTGCGCCGTGATACGTCCCACTGGTATCGCCGATGGTGACAGTGTCGATCGTCACCGGCAGCGTCGGTGGTTGTTCAGAAGATGAGGTCCGCTGGTGGCGATCGTCGGGCTGCGTGACCTCCCCTTCTTCGAAGGGTGTGTCGCCGATGGCCACTCCCCTTGTCTCGAAGTGGAGGTAGTTTCTGCCGTCGGTTGTGATGGGAAGCAGGTGAGGTCCGTACTCCGTCAGTAGCTCTTCTTCTTCTTCTGCCTTTTCTGTGACTTCTGGTAATTCTACTGCTTCGGTTGCCTCTGCTGCAGGTTCTTCGGCGGTGGTTCCCC
The DNA here is from genome assembly GCA_947470075.1 of Closterium sp. Yama58-4. Lineage (NCBI taxonomy): Eukaryota > Viridiplantae > Streptophyta > Zygnematophyceae > Desmidiales > Closteriaceae > Closterium > Closterium sp. Yama58-4. Next base: position 47,940 of record CANIUD010000471.1, read on the forward strand.
ATCCCGACGTCTCTGCTTCCACGGCTTCTCCCAGCGCAGTGTTGTTGATGACCCAGCGTACGTCGACTGCGTCCCACCCTTGAGTGGTGTTCCAGCCAGTAGGGTGAGCGACAGATGGCCTGGTTTGTCGCAGGACTTCTGCTTCTTCAGTTTTGGTCGTTGCGATTGCTGTGCCTGACGTGTCTTCTTCTAGAGCCTTCTTCCACTGCTTGCGTTCTTGTGCTTCCAGGATTTGTGGTTGAGGCGACGGGCACGGCGAGAGCGCGGAAGGTACCGTCGAGGTCAGGCCGCTGGTAGTCGGTCTCCTCAGGATGACTCCATCGTGGCGGCGACGGGTGTCCAGGTGGGTCAAGGACGAGGATGTGCTTGTTGTCTCCAGTGGTTTTTGGTGACTCAAAGTCAAGCACGAACACTCCTTCCACACTGGTTGCCTTCCCGATGAAGATCCCGTTGTAAATCAGTGCATCTCGTCTTCTGTTATTTCCAGGCCGACTCCGCACTTCATCAACTGGTGGAGGGACAGAAGGTTGTACCGAAGCTCGGGTACAACAAGTACGTCGCTGATGTGGATGCAGTACCCGGTGTCGTTGGACTCCAGCTGGATTTGCCCGCGGCTATTGGCGTAGATGGTCTGACTGTTGGCAACAGTGATCTCTACTTCGTTGAAGAGCCGTTCACTGTTGAGGATGAAGACGTCTGACGACACCATATGCTGTCCGCAACAGCTATCCAGGTACCAGGTGTTGATTTCTTTTCTTGCCTTGGCGAGGTTGGCGAGCCTTGGAGTGATGTGATGCTCCATGTCGTGCTCGTGTTCGTATTCGTATGTAAAATCCTCGTCTTCGTATGCTTCGCATGCAGGTGGTGACTCCTGGATCCAAGGCGGCATTTCCCAGTCATACTCCATGCGGCCAACTGTCGGCTCGTCGTATGTTGGGTCGTTTTCCTCCTCGTCTTCGACTGACCCTTCAGGACGCTCTAGCGGCGGGTCTGCGAACATGTCTTCCCAGCTCCGAAAGAAGCGGTAGTGTCGGTTCGGGCGAGGTGGGCCTCGTCGAACCATGCAGGTTAACACCTTGCTCTTGCCATTCTCGGTTGTGTTCGCAGAGACGCGCGCCGGAGCTTGGGATGTGCTTGCGACGGCAGGTGGCGATACGGTCTGATTGTGCACTGGAGTCCTTCCTTGCTGGTGAGAAGCAGCTCTCTTCTGGTTGTTGTTGTTGCCGTTCAGCTTCCAGCAGTCTTGGATTGTGTGTCCAGTCTTCTTGCAGTACTTGCAGAAGAGTCTTTTCTTGTCTGGTGGCGCTTGTGCGTAGAAAGCGATCTTCTCCTTCTTGTTGCCTCTCTCGTTGTACAGGTCCATTTCCTTCTGCTTAGAGAGGAGAGTTGAGCAGAGGGCGGTTTCGCTGACGGAGCGACTTGCACTGGCGCCATTCCGGGCTCAATCCAGCGAGAATGATTGTGACGAACATGTCGTCAGGGAAGTTTCCGCCGCTTTTCCTGAATTGGTCTCTCAGGTTTCTGCAGCGGTTGATGTAGGATCCGGCCTTTTCGCCGGGAAACATCTTGACATTGTTCAGCTGGTTGAGCAGGCGACTGAGCGTCACCGAATCTGTTGCCATGTGGCAGGTGCGCAGGTGTTCCCAGGACTGTTGCGCGGGTGCCCACTCGTTCTTGAATGGACGGATGCTCAGCTGTTCTTCAGGCGACAGGTTCCGGATCAGGACGGTGAAGGCCAGGAGAGACTCGTTGTAGTATTGTGTCTTCTCCTGAGGTGAGCCATTGGTTGGGAAGGGGTATGAACCGTCGTAATACATCCAGATCTGGGTGTTTTGAGCTAGTAGTTCGAATTCGAAACTCCAGGTGTAGAAGTCTTGTCCGTCGAACGGTTTTGTTGTCTTGAGCTTTGACGTGGACAGGAACTTGCTCTGCATTGACGCCATTCGAGATGCGCCTGTTGTGCTTGAGCAGGTCCTGGAGCTCCGCGATTGTCGAAGGTGAAGGATCGTTCAGATCCAGCTCCTTGAGGATCGGGAGGTCTTCGTGTTAAACTGTATTATGCTTGTAGGCTGTAGTGGGGTAGCCAATATGGGGTACAACCCCAACTAGGGTTTCATATTTTGTACCCAAACTCCTGTTAGTTCATTCATTCTTGCCTAGTGATTCTGACATGGTATCAGAGCAGGAGGTCCCTAGGACCTACCGATCGTTTTTAGGGCCCACCACCGCTCGCATGCGGTTACCACGCTACCCCGTTCCCTAGCCTCGTAGCGCCCTCGTGCGCCCTCGTTAGCGCCCTCGCGCGCACCCTCGTTAGCGCCCTCGCGCGCACCCACGTCAGCGCCCTCGCGCGCCCCTTCGTTAGCGCCCTCGCGCGCCCCTTTGCTAGCGCCCTCGCGCGCCCCTTGCAAGCGCCCTCGCGCGCCTCTCACTAGCGCCCTCGCGCGCCCCTCGCCGAGCCGCCCGCTCGCAGCCCGCCCGCCCGCTCGCTGCCCGCTTCGCGGCCCGCTCGCTACGCAGCCCGCCCGCCCGCTCGCTGCCCGCTTCGCGGCCCGCCCGCTTCGCAGCCCGCTCGCTCGCTGCCCGCTTCGCGGCCCGCCACTTCGCAGCCCGCCCGCCCGCTCGCTGCCCGCTTCGCGGCCCGCCCGCCTCGCAGCCCGCTCGCCCCGCTGCCCGCTTCGCGGCCCGCCCACTTCGCAGCCCGCCCGCCCGCTCGCTGCCCACTTCGCGGCCCGCCCGCTTCGCAGCCCGCTCGCTCGCTGCCCGCTTCGCGGCCCGCCCGCCTCGCAGCCCGCTCGCCCCGCTGCCCGCTTCGCAGCCCGCCCGCCCGCCCGCTGCTCGCTTTGCGGCCCGCCCGCCTCGCAGCGTCGCCCGCCCACCGTGCTGCCCGCTTGCAGCGCCGCCTGCCCGCCGCGCTGCCCGCTTTCCGGCCCGTCCGCCGCGCTGCCCGCTCGCAGCGTCGCCCTCCCGTCGCACTGACCGCTTGCAGCGCCGCCTGCCCGTAGCGCCAGCCTCGCCCGCTGCTCTCTATCCGTGCACAGTCGTCTTCCCCTGCTGCGGCAGCTTTCGTTACTCTGTCACACTGTCGCTATGGCTTCCATTCGCGTGCTGTCGTTCGATGCTGAGGGCCGCCCTGTGCGTTTCACCGCTTGGCTAGATGACCTGCAGCTGTTTCTCCTGAGCGATAGCAAGGAGCATGTGTCGCTCTATGACTACGCGTCTGGTGCTGCGCCTGCCCCTCCTGCCACAGCTGAGCTTAGTGTTCGTTCCCACTGGCAGACTCGTGACGCAGCTGCTCGCCTAGCCATTCGCAGTCACCTGCCGTTAGCTGAGCTAGAGCATTTTGGCGACTGCAAATCCGCTAAGGCCCTCTACGACGCTGTCGTCGCTCGCTACTCCTCGCCTGCCACAGCCGAGCTTAGCCGCCTCATGCTGCCGTACCTATTCCCCGATCTGTCCACCTTCACTACAGTCGCCGATCTTATCACCCACCTTCGCACTAGTGATGCTCGCCTGCGTGCCGCCCTTCCCACCGAGTTCTGCGCTAAGAACCCCCCCCCACTGTACTGGACACTCCACTTCATAGTCACCCGTCTCCCTGACACCCTCCGCTCAGTTCGAGACCACTTCCTTGCTCGCTGTCCCACTGAGCTCACAGTCGCCCTCCTAGAGGAGCACCTGCTCGCGGCCGAAAAGAGCATTGTAGCTGTTGGTGCTGCTCGTGGCGCTCCTCGCACCCCCATCTTTGAGGGATGCTCTCCCTCTCCCCTCGCTCCCTCCTACGCTGCTGCTACTGCTGTTGACTTCCTTGGTGCTGAGTCTGTTGGCGCTGCTTCTACTCCTGGTGGGAGGCGCCGCACCGGCAAGGGCAAGGGGGGCAAGGGTGGTGGTGGTGGCGCTGGGGGGGGAGGAGGTGGGGGAGGTGGGGGGGGAGGCGGTGCTGGAGGGAGCGGTGGCGGGAGCGCTGGTGGGAGTGGGGTCGGTGGTGGAGACGGGGGCGGCGGAGGGACCAGTGGCAGTAGTGGCGGCGGCGGCGGTGGCGGCGGCGGCGGTGGTGGCGGTGGTGGCGGTGGCGGTCGGAGCGGTGGTAGTGGTGGCGGCGGAGGTCGGAGTGGAGGCACTGGCTCTGGCCAGAGCTCCCAGCAGCAGCAGCGTCCCCAGACGACCCAGCAGCTTCGTGAGTGGCTTGCTCAGCGTGGGACGTCGGGGGCCAGTGCCCGCTGTTCTTATGTCATTCGCACAGGTGACCGCAAGGGACAGACGTGTGGGAGGTTCCACACCCCGTACCGCTGCTTCTCCCGCCTTGACGACGCTTGGCGTGAGGAGATGGGTGCGGATGTTGAGCGCCCCCGCTGGGCTGAGCTCATGAGGGCTGGTGTTGATGTCTTTGCTCTTGACTATGATGCTATTATTGCTGCCATGTATGCATTGACTGTTAGTGCCGAGGGAGACTGTTACTTGTGTGTGCCGCCTGACCCAGGTATAGAGCCCGCTGCCCTGGGTACTAGTGAGTCCGCTCTCTCTGGTATGGTGCCCCGTGTACTTGCTCCCTCCAGTGCTGTCCCGACTGGTTTCGAGTCTGCTCTCTCAGGTACAGCACCCACAGAGACTGCTCTCTCAGGTACCGCACCGGCTGAGGCCTGTCACACCTTCACCCTTGACTCAGGTGCTTCCCGTTGCTTCTTTCGTGACAGTACTGAGCTCACACCGCTTCCTGCACCGGTCCCAGTCTCCTTGGCTGACCCCTCTGGGGGCCCAGTCCTTGCCCAGTCCACCACTGTCCTCCCTTGTCCGGCGGTTCCGTCTGGCTCGTTGTCGGGTTTCCACCTCCCCTCGTTCTCGACGAACCTGGTGAGCAACGCTGTCCTCCAGGATCAGTGGGTTGACACCTTTACCCCTGGCGGACAGCGTGTGGCGATCTGCACGTGCTCCAGGACTGGCCGTCACCTGGCTACGTTCACCCGTCGGCCGGGGTCGAGTCTCTACACACTGACCACTGCGTCTCCCCAGGTAGCTGCTGTCGGTCAGGTGTCTGCGTCAGGTCTGGTGGCCCACGCCTGTGAGTGTCGTTCCCTGTCGCACCAGACTCTTCTCTGGCACCACCGCCTGGGTCACCCCTCCTTGCCACGCCTTCGTGGCATGCACCGTCGCCTCCTTGTGTCCGGTCTTCCCCGGTCCCTCCCTCCCCTACCTGCCTCGCCTGCGCCGCCCTGCCTTCCTTGCGTCGAGGGGCGGCAGCGCGCCGCTCCTCACTCCTCCTCGTTCCCCCCGACAGAGGCTCCTCTGGAGACCCTCCACCTGGACGTGTGGGGCCCAGCCCGCGTTCGTGGTCAGGGCGGTGAGCGGTACTTTTTGCTGGTTGTCGACGACTACTCGCGTTACACCACGGTCTTCCCCTTGCGCACCAAGGGTGAGGTCCCTGCTGTTCTGATCCCTTGGATCCGCACGGTTCGTCTCCAGCTCCGCCGCCGTTTCCGGACGGATCTTCCTGTCCTGCGTCTGCACTCTGACAGGGGTGGTGAGTTTTCCTCCGACCTCTTGAGGACCTTCTGTCAGGCGGAGGGCATCGAGCAGACCTTCACGCTTCCGGACTCCCCACAGCAGAATGGGGTTGCTGAGCGCCGCATTGGCCTGGTCATGGAGGTCGCTCGTACCTCCTTGGTCCACGCGGCGGCTCCCCATTTTCTGTGGCCGTTTGCTGTCCGGTACGCCGCGCATCAGCTCAACCTCTGGCCCCGTGTCTCCTTGCCGGAGACCTCGCCCACACTGCGTTGGACGGGGGAGGTTGGCGATGCGTCGCGCTTCCGGGTGTGGGGTGCTCGTGCCCTTGTCCGCGATACGTCCGCGGACAAGCTCTCCTCCCGCACGCTTCCCTGTGTCTTCCTTGGCTTTGTCCCTGACGCGCCTGGCTGGCAGTTTTACCACCCCACCTCGCGCCGGGTCTTCGCCTCTCAGGATGTCACCTTTGACGAGTCGGTCCCTTTTTACCGTCTCTTCCCCTACCGCACTGCCCCCCTCCCTCCCCCGCCGCTTTTCCTTGCTCCTGGTCCCCCTCCGGTAGACCCCCTTCCCCCTCAGGGTCCTGCTCCTTCAGGTGTCTCTCAGGTAGACCCTCCTCCCGTCGCTGAGCCTGTCGAGGTCACAGGTGACTCAGGTGCTGCTGCGGGTGGTGCTGCTGGGAGTGCTGAGCCTGGGGGTGCTGAGCCTGGGGGTGCTGGGCCTGGGGGTGCTGGGGCTGCAGGTGCTGGGACTGAGGGTGCTGGAGCTGAGGGTACGGTGCCTGAGAGTACGGAGCCTGGGGGTGCTGCGCCTGGGGGTGCTGAGCCTGCGGGTGCGGGGCCTGGGAGTGCTGGGACTGCGGGTGCTGGAGCTGAGGGTACTGTGCCTGAGAGTTTGCCGCCTGGGGGTGCTGAGCCTGGGGGTGCTGCGACTGGGGGTGCTGAGCCTGCGGGTACTGAGCCTGCGGGTACTGAGCCTGGGGGTGCTGCTACTGAGCCTACGGAGCCTCGGGTTACTGCGTCTGGGGGTGCTCCGGTTCGGGGTGCTGAGCAGTCTCTCACACCGCAGCAGCTTCGTGACTGGTACGTCCGACGCTTTCGCCGTCCCAGTGGCTCGGCTGGAGTTGGGGGTGCTGGAGCTGCTCGTCCTGGGGGTGCTCGTACTGGGGGTACTGGAGCTGGGGACTCTGGCGCTGGCGGTGCTAGCGGAGTTGGAGCTGCTGACTCTGGGGGTGGCGCTGCTGCTGGTGCTGAGGAGTCGGACGGTGGAGCTGCTGCTGGAGCTGGGGACCCGGCCGGTGGAGCTGCTGCTGGTGCTGTGGACCCGGACGCTGGAGCTCCTACTGGTGCTGAGGACCCGGCCGCTGGAGTCCCTTCTGCTTCTCGAGACGCTGCGCGGCCGCGACCGTACTTCGTACCGCTCCTTCAGCAGGTTCTTGGGCAGGCTCCTCCTCCTTGTCCTCCTCCCTCCGTAGAGTGTCCTCCGCCTGTCCAGCCGCAGTCACGGTTACCGCCTACCTCGCCTCTCCCTGCTCCCTCTCCTTATACTGGTCCCACAGGAGGTCTTACAGAGCGTCGTGAGCCTGAGTCTCGTCCTGCGTCGCCTGTTCGTCCTGCTCGCACTGCTAGTCGTGTCCGTCGTGAGCGTCCTCCTCCTGTCCCAGGCACTCACTACATGACTCTGCGTCCCTCTACTGCTCCTCGGCGTGTCCCTCTACCGTCCCCTCCTGCGTCCTCTTTGCCTGCCGTTCCGGACCCTGAGTCTGACCGGTATCGCGCTGAGCACCCTACAGTCACGCGTCTCCTCGCTACTGTTGTCACCGACCCTACCTTTGAGTCCTCGGCTGCGTCTGCTCTGGTCGCTGAGTTGGTTGACTTTGCTGCTACCTGTCGTCTAGACTACGCTGCTAGCCTTGTTGCTGCGTCAGAGTCTGCGTCTGTCTGTCCTCCGTCCGTCGGGGGTGAGTGTGCTCTTGGCACGGACGTCCTTGAGGACAGGCAGGAGGACTTTGACTCTCTTGCGGCTGCTGTACCTCATCTCGTGGCCTGGTTGCTTGCCCCTGAGGGAGACCCGGATGCACTAGACATCCCCACTCCGCGCACTTACGCAGAGGCGATCTCGGGTCCCTACTCCTCTCAGTGGCAGACAGCCATGGACGCAGAGATGGCATCCTGGAAGTCCACAGGCACCTACGTCGACGAGGTTCCCCCTCCTGGGGCGAACATCGTCGATGGCATGTGGATTTTCAGGGTGAAGCGGCCGCCAGGTTCTCCACCTGTCTTCAAGGCTCGTTACGTTGCTAGAGGCTTCAGTCAGCGTCAGGGGGTCGACTTCTTCCAGACCTTCTCCCCCACCCCGAAGATGACCACTCTTCGGGTTCTGCTGCACGTTGCTGCTCAGCGTGACTACGAGCTTCACTCTCTTGACTTCAGCACAGCGTTCCTGCAGGGCAGCCTGCACGAGGAGATCTGGCTGCGCCGCCCACCTGGCTTTACTGGGTCGTTTCCCCCTGGTACCCAGTGGAGTCTCCGTCGGCCAGTCTACGGTCTCCGCCAGGCGCCACGTGAGTGGCACGACACACTGAGGACTACTCTTGCGGCTCTTGGGTTCGCGCCGTCTACTGCTGACCCGTCACTGTTTCTACGCACAGACACGTCGCTGCCGCCGTTCTACATTCTCGTGTACGTCGACGACTTGGTCTTTGCTACTGCTGACACTGAGGCACTCGCTCGTGTGAAGTCGGAGCTGCAGAAGAGACACACCTGCACTGACCTGGGTGAACTGCGTAGCTACCTTGGCTTGCAGATCACCCGGGACAGAGCTCGCCGCACCATCACCCTGACTCAGTCACACATGGTGCAGCAGGTCCTTCAGCGCTTCGGCTTCCAGTTCTCCTCACCACAGGCCACACCTCTGGCTACCAGCCACTCGCTCTCAGCTCCACCTTCGGACGAGTCCGTAGAGCCGAGTGGCCCGTACCCAGAGCTTGTAGGCTGCCTCATGTACCTGATGACTTGCACGCGACCTGACCTCGCGTACCCTCTTAGCATCCTTGCTCGTTACGTTGCGCCTGGGAGACACAGGCGAGAGCACTGGGAGGCTGCTAAGAGGGTGCTGCGTTACCTGTGCAGTACATCAGGCATGGGGCTGGTGCTTGGAGGACGCGACAGAGTTGTCCTCACTGGTCACTCGGACGCCTCTTGGGTGGACGACCTGGCTACGCAGCGGTCGTCACAGGGTTACACCTTCAGCCTTGGCTCAGGTTCTGTCTCGTGGCGGTCCACCCGCTCTTCCTCTGTTCTCAGCTCTAGTTGTGAGGCTGAGATCTACGCCACAGCCATGGCTGCACAGGAGTTACGCTGGCTCACCTACCTGCTGACTGACTTGGGAGAGCGGCCTAGTTCTCCTCCAGTTCTGTATGGTGACAACAAGGCGGCTCTTGCCTTGTGTCAGGAGCACAGACTGGAGCACAGGACGAAGCACATTGCTCTTCGCTACTTTCTTGCTCGAGAGCTTCAGCAGCGCGGTCAGCTTCGGCTTGTGTACGTGGACTCGAAGGCCAACACTGCTGATATCTTCACCAAGGCGCTCCCGCCTAGTGATCATCAGCGGCACTGTTCTTCTTTAGGCCTTGTGTCCACGTTTCCTCACTTGCTCACTGCTTGACAGTCTTTGTACTGTACTTTATATATATCTTGTTGCTTGCTTGCTAGGTTTTGATCACTGTGTTGCTTGTCTTGTACTATATCTAGCACTGCATGTGAACTGGCCTTGTGGCCTTTACTTGTGCTCGGAGTGTGGTGACGTTGTGATCCACCCTGGGCTTTGCTTTGCTTTGCTGGACTGGTCTTGTGACCCTTTGTTCTCCCCCACTTTGCCTATGGGGGTGTGTTAAACTGTATTATGCTTGTAGGCTGTAGTGGGGTAGCCAATATGGGGTACAACCCCAACTAGGGTTTCATATTTTGTACCCAAACTCCTGTTAGTTCATTCATTCTTGCCTAGTGATTCTGACACTTCGGGCGTAGCTGGAGCCGTCAATGCTCATTGGCTGATGGCTCTCCAGTGCGCTGATGCGGGAAATCAGCTGCTCGAGGAGTGCTGTGTCCACGGTTGTTGTAGTGGAGGTAGCATTAGTGGACGGATGTACTGGATTCTCTCCAGTTTCTCCGCAGTCGGCGCCTGGCATGTTTGCTTGCCCTTGTAGTAAGTTATATGAAGAGTTACCTTCTGAGAAGAGGTCTTTTTAGCAGTTCCTATAATCCAAACTGGCTCTCATACCATGCTAGAGTGAGGATCTTTGGATAGGATAGGAAGTGCTCTGAGAAAATTGGTAGCGGAAGTCTTGGTAGGAACCCTTGATCATAGTGAATGTAAATGAAAAGGTTGATTGATTGATAGAATACAAGCAAGATAAATAGTCCTAACTAGCCATGTACTCTAAGGGGTACATTCCCTTATTATAACTGTTTTACAGGCAGTACAACAGTGACTCTGACTATTGCATTTCCTTTCTTGTTACCGAGTCGCTGCTTGTAACCGTGCGTACGGTTACGCCTGTTGCCATTCCTCGATAGTAGGTCAATCGTCGGTCCAGATAGTCAACAGTCGCGACAGTTGACTCTTGCGACTGTTGACTTTCCTGCCTTGATATAGGCTGATCCGACATCTGCTGTTTGCGCTGCTTCGATGGTGGCAGGTGCGATGTTGCTGCACCTTCGGGAATGCTTACGATTCCCTTCATACTCCAACATATTATACAAGATTGCAGAGAGCTATCTAAGAGACACGGAGTCTACTAGCTATTGGAGATGTTTCTGTTCTGTACCTCCACAGATAAATATTTCCCTGTTCTTGCTTCAGTGGCGCCAGCAGCTTCAAGACCTCCAAGAAGGTCTTGCTGCTGCCTTGGTGGTGCTGCCAGCTTCGCTCCTTCTCTGCACTTCACAGCATGCTCTCTCTCCTGCTGCTGCCTCATGCTCCTTGCTGTGGGCTTCTGGTTGGTCACAGCACCCCCACGTGCATTCCAAGCCTTCCCCTCCACACCATCCACATTCACACGCGCTCTTGTGCTGTCTACATTGGGAATCCGCAAGGGCAGCACCACTCTCAGCAGCGGTACCAGCAGTGACGCGAGCAGCAAGTGCAGCTGCAGCAACAACAGCAGCGAGTGCAGCAGCAGCACAAGGGAGGCTGGCAGTGCGTTGGGGCTGGCGTCACCACCGTCCATCCTCTCGTGCTTCTCACAACTCGTGACGCTGCTGTTGCTGACAGAAAAGCTGACGGAAATCGTCTCATTGCTGTCGTCGCTGCCAGCGCAGTCACTCCTCAGATCCTCCTCCGTCTCCTCCTTCTCTTCAGCAGTCGCGGAGCTCAGCGTCACTTGCAGCTGGGCCGATTCACAAGTGGAGATCTCCTCGGGAATCGCCTGGCAAGTCGACTCCGAAGGCGACTCAACAGCGGACTCCACAGTCGCTTCAACTTCTTCAACAGTAGCCTCACAAGGCGCCGCGCATGCAGTCGCGGATCTCAGCGGCACTTCAACTTGCACGCGGGACGGCTTAACCGCTTCGCGGTTCCTCCAGATGCTCAGGACTTCCGCGAACGACGGGTGCTCAGCTGACGACGAGGAGCATGCACTCACGGAATCGACGGCCATCCGAGGAAGAACGCTCGAGAATACCGACGGGTCTGCTGAAGTGTGCGGCCGAAACCGAGCGGTAGAACTAGCAGTGACGATTTTTGAGGGAACACTGCTTGCTGTTGCAGCCTCGGGTGTGAAGCTAGAAGTACCGGAGAGAGCTGAAAGCTTAGGATGTTCCGATCTGGCAAGGAAAGTAATGCTGCAGCTGTGGGAGCTGGCTCGAGAGTAACGAGATAGTACGAAACTGGCGATCAAGGTCAGATGGAGAGTATAAACCGAAGAATAGAGAGCGATGAATGAGGGTGAGTAGAGGGAGTGCGGATTTGAACTCGCAGAGGCGATCACAGGCGACGAAGGGAGAGCGAGAGGGTTGCTGCGACAAGGCGGGAAAGCCGAGGCATTGGGAACTCACGCAGCGGGCAGGATAGGGCAGAACTAACGAATCTGTGCGCTGTTGGTGTGGAATGGCTTGGGAACGAAGCTAAAGCCTCTGGCCGAGACCTCCGGAGATGCGACAAATCGGTTCAACCCGGTTGCTTGCAATGCCCAGACGGTGAGGCTCGTCCATTCTAACCAAAACCTGCTGGTTACGCGATTATGCAGGAAGGAGCTGCTAAGCGATTCGCTCTGGGAACTCACAGCAGGCAGGCACGGGAACGCGGAAGGGAACAAAGCTGTTTCCGAGGCTGCTGGCCTTGGCCGCGGGGTACGTCACAGAGCGGTGCAGTCTGGTGCGTTGCCTTATACGGACGGTGCGGATGGTCCACTCGGGACCATACCTGCTAGCTAAGCGATTTTGCAGGATGGAGCTGCGACGCGAGAGATTTGCCATTCCTAACCCCGCTACCCGTGAGGATCTGCGTCCGCGAAGGCGGTAGGGAGTCGCAAGGGCCCTAATCGTGTGCGAATCGCATTTGCGACTGTTGGAAGTGTGGGGGACGGGATTGCCCCCCACGCTAAGACCCCCCTTGACTCGGACCAAGGGGGGGTGTTTTCACGGAAGGTTGGGGTGACGGCGGATTGTCCGCGTCGCCACGCAACCAAAGTTCAAGAGGGTGCGCCACCAACCGCGCCTTGTACCGCTCCACTTCTCCGTTGGGGCCGAGCTTCTTCTTGAAGACCCAACGAGAGCCAACGAGGTAGGCGCCGGGAGGCATGGGGACAAGCTCGTAGACGTCGTTCGCCATGAGTGAATCGTACTCCTCTTGAAGCGCACGTTCCCATTCCGCCGCTTCCGCCGAGCTCATGGCGCCGTGGTAGGTGGACGGGGTGTCGGTGTACGCCTCAAGACACATAGCGTCTCCCCCTCCCTCATCGTCCCCCGCCACGAGAGAGTAGTCATTGAACTTGGAGTTGGGATGAGGGTTCCTTCGAGTGCGAGTGGATGCGAGGGTGGGAGTGATACGAGGAGGAGGAGACAAAGGGTCACGTTCCTTAGCATTTCCTTCATCCTCACTCACTCCAACCGCACCCGATCCATTCTCCCCCTCACTCGCACTAGGAGGAGGAGACGTAGGAGCTTCATTCGCCTCATCCGCGGCATCCAAGGGTGGAGGGACGATGATGACCGAGGGCACGTTCGTAGACTTGGAGGGGAAGGTGTCTTCGTAGAACACCACGTCGCGCGACACCACGAGTTTCCCGTGCTCCAAGTCCCACACACACCACGCCTTGTGATCCGCGCTCGGTCCCAAGTACATCGCCACCCGCGCCTTAGCCTCGAGCTTGGTCCGTGTAGCATCCGGGACATGGTAGTAGCACGTACACCCAAACGTGCGAAGGTCGGTGACGTCCGGCTTCGTACCGCTCCAAGCCTCAAGAGGCGTCTTGTTGGGCAACGCCTTGGTCACACACTGGTTGCGAATCCAAGTTGCCAACGTAACCGCCTCTCCCCACCAATGCTTCTCCGCGTGAGCATGGGAGAGGAGACTCCGTGCCGACTCCATGAGCGTGTGATTCAAGCGTTCGGCGGCTCCATTTTGTTGAGGCGTGTACGGCGTAGAAAACTCGTGCGCGGTCCCACGTCCTTTCAACCAATCGCCAAGCTCCCGAGCGGTGTATTCGCCACCTCCATCCGAGCGAAAGCGCTTCACCTTGAAGCCGCTTTCCGTCTCCACATCCGCGACCCATTGCTTGATGGCGGTTGACGTGGCGTCCTTGTTCTTGAGAAGCCAAATCCAACACATCCGCGTCGCGTCGTCGAGGAGCGTGAGAACGTAGCGCGCGCCGCCCTTCGACGCGGGAGTGATCGGTCCACACAAGTCCGTGTGAACGAGCTTGAGAGGTTCGGTGGCGTTCGGCTTCGTGCTTGGTGGAAATGGCTTCCGTGCCATTTTCCCTTCGAGACAACCGACACACTTCTCATCATCTCCACTCGAGCGCACAAACTCCAAGCCGTTGACAATCCCCTTCGTTGCTATAGCTTGAATAGCGTCGTTGTGGAGGTGGCCAAATCGATTATGCCACGTTTTGAGAGTGGTTGTCGAGGTAGCCGCTTGAGCCGTCGCCACACTTGGGAGGGCATCGAGCATGAAGAGTCCTCCCGTTTGGCGTGCCGTGCCGATGTGTACGCCATCCGCCGCGCTCAACGCCATCATGGTCCCTTCGATGTTCACACGCATCCCCTTGCGTGCGAGTTGAGAAACGGAGAGGAGGTTGGCGCCGAGCCCGGGAACCACCAAGACGTTCTTGATGGTGAGTGGACCGCCGTCCACCATGAGCCGCAAGTCGCCTTGTCCCGTGACGTCCAACGTGTCACGGTTGCCGAACATCACGCGCTTAACGGGAGCCTCCGTTGTCACGTTGTTGAGAAGCGTCGCACACGCCATCATGCGTTGAGTAGCACCCGTGTCGAGTATCCACGCGTCAACACCACCGACGGTTGTTCCACTTGCGACGAAGACGAACTCCCGGTCGTTGTTGTTGCATGTCGCCACATGCGCGCGCCGGTTGTCGTCGCTTGACGGCTTCCAATTTGCCGGCTTGACGGGACATTCGTGCCACCAATGTCCGGTCTTCTTGCAAAAACGACAAGCTCCGTCACGCGTCCGAGCTCGATTGGCGTTGGCCGATCCTCCACGTGATGAGCTTGAGGCCGCCGCGCTCCCGCTCGAGCTCCCGCGGTTGTTGCCGTCGTTGCGCCGCTTGAAGTGACTCGTCCCTTTCGCCTTCGCATCGCGGGAGAAGTGGGCCGCGCCGATTGCATCGCCATGCAATTTCGTACGCCTCGCCTCTTCGTTGATGAGGCGTGCCACCACTTGCTCCTTCTTCCATGTATCTTGCGTCCCATCCAACATCGTAATCACCGTTGACCATGCTTCGCCGAGACCCGCGAGGAGCGTCATGATCCAATCGTTGTCCTCCACGCTCGCGTCGAGTTCCAGCCTTGATCGCTCTTGGCTAGTCGTCGCTCTCAAGCTCACCTCAGGTAAGGTTATTCCAGCCTTGATCGCTCTCGACTCACAGCGAATACTGTCAAAATCTAGCAGCAGGAATGAATGAACTAACAGGATGCAGGAGTACAAGTAGTAAACCCTAATTGGGTTGTACCCCATATGGGCTACCCCACTACAGCCTAAACAATATGCAGCACATATAGTTTGACACACCCCCATAGGCAAAGTGGGGGAGAACAAGGGGTCACACGACCAGTCAAGAGAAGCAAAACAAGCTCAGGGTGGATCACAACGTCACCACGCATTCCGAGCACAAGCAAAAGGCCACAGGGCCAGTTCACATGCAGAGATATATATGCAGCAATAACAGTACAGTGATGGCTACCTAGCAAGAGCCAGCATGCAGGTATATATATAGATCACAAGCAGAGACTACAGCAAGTGTGGAAACGTAGGCACAAGGCCCAACAGAGTACAAAAGCGCTGATGATCACCAGACGGAAGTGCCTTGGTGAATATATCAGCAGTGTTGGCCCGAGTGGCCACGTGGCGAAGACGAAGCTGGCCTCGCTGCTGCAACTCTCGAGCCAGGAAGTAACGCAGAGCAATGTGCTTCGTTCTGTGCTCCAGTCTGTGCTCCTCACACAAGGCAATGGCGGCCTTGTTGTCGACGTACAGCATTGGAGGAGAACGAGGCTGCTCTCCCAAGTCAGTCAGCAGGTAGGTGAGCCAGCGTAACTCCTGTGCAGCCATGGCTGTGGCGTAGATCTCAGCCTCACAACTGGAGCTGAGAACTGAAGACGAACGTGTAGAACGCCACGAAACTGAACCAGAGCCAAGGCTGAAGGTGTAACCCTGTGACGACCGCTGAGTAGCCTGGTCGTCAACCCAAGAAGCGTCTGAGTGTCCAGTGAGGACAACTGGGCTCGTCCCTCCAAGCACTAGCCCCATGCCTGATGTGCTGCACAAGTAGCGCAGTACCCTCTTAGCAGCAGCCATGTGCTCAGGTCGGTGCCGACCAGGAGCCACGTAGCGAGCCAGAAGACCAAGAGGGTACGCGAGGTCAGGTCGAGTGCAAGTCATCAGGTACATGAGGCAGCCGACTAGCTCTGGGTAAGGACCACTCGGCTCTACGGACTCGTTCGAAGGTGGAGCTGAGAGCGTGTGACCTGTAGCCAGAGGAGTGGCCTGTGCTGAAGACCAGGTGAAGCCGAAGCGCTGAAGGACCTGCTGCACCATGTGTGACTGAGTCAAGGTGATGGTGCGACGTGCTCTGTCTCGGGCCCGGGGGGCGACGCAGCCAGATCTCCTCGTGCAGGCTACCCTGCAAGAAAGCTGTGCTGAAGTCAAGAGAGTGAAGCTCGTAGTCACGGTGAGCAGCAACGTGCAGCAGCACCCGAAGAGTGGTCATCTTCGGGGTGGGGGAGAAGGTCTGGAAGAAGTCAACTCCCTCTCGCTGACTGAAGCCTCGAGCTACGTAACGCGCCTTGAAGACAGGCGGAGAACCCGGCGGCCGCTTCACCCTGAAAATCCACATGCCACTGACGATGTTCGCCCCAGGTGGGGGAACCTCGTCAACGTAGGTGCCTGTGGACTTCCAGGAAGCCATCTCTGCGTCCATGGCTGCCTGCCACTGAGAGGAGTAGGGACCCTCTATCGCCTCTGCGTAAGAGCGCGGAGTCGGGATGTCTGGTGCATCCGGGTCTCCCTCAGGGGCAAGTAGCGAGGACACAAGATGAGGTAAAGCAGCAGCAAGACACTGGAACTCCTCCTGCCTGTCCTCAAGGACGTCCGTGCTAAGAGCACACTCACCCCCGACGGACGGAGGACAGACAGACTCAGACTCAGCAACAAGACTAGCGGCGTAGTCTAGACGACAGGCAGCAGCAAAGTCAACAAGCTCAGCGACCAAGGCAGACGCAGCAGTAGACTCAAACGACGGGTCAGTGACAACCGTGGCTAGGAGACGCGTGACAGTAGGGTGCTCAGTACGAAACCGGTCAGACTCAGGGTCCGGAACGGCAGGCAGAGAGGACGCAGGGGGAGACGGCAGAGGAACAGGCTGCAGAGCAGAGGAAGGACGACGAACTACAAGGTGTGCGCTGGGGACAGCCGGCTGACGCGCACGAGCGACACGACGAACGGTACGACCAGAACGAACAGGCGAGACAGGACGCGACGCAGGCTCACGATGTGTAGCAGGACTGCCTGTCTGCTCAGTGTAAGGAGAGGGAGCAGGTAGCGGTGAGCCAGTCTGTAACGGAAGACCAGTAGACGACGGGAGAGTAACAACCTGACGAAGAGCAGAGTCAGGCGGCGGCAGAGACGATGGAGACGGCGGAGCGAAGAATAGTCGTGTCGGCGCAGCTGCACCAGTACCGGCAGCTCCAGCAGCTCCAGTGCCTCCAGCAGCTCCAGTACCTCCAACAGCTCCCGTACCTCCAGCAGCTCCAGAAGCTCCAGTCCCAGAGCCGACACCCCCAGTCCCAGGGTCTCCAACCTCTGTGTCTCCAGCAGCAGCACCCCCAGAACCAGCACCTCCAGTCCCAGGGTCTCCAGCCTCAGTGTCTCTAGCACGAGCACCTCCAGAACCAGCGACTCCAGCACCTCCAGTAGACAAAGGACCAGCACCACTCCTAGCTCCAGCAGCGCGACGCTGACGGCGACCGTACCGGTCCTGCAGCTGCTGTGGGGTGAGAGGCACACGTGGACGAAGGCGGCTACTCCAAGGAGACCGCGCAACAGCAGACTCAGAACCCTCAGCGCCCGCACCCCCAACGGCTCCAGAACCTCCGGTGTCAGTACCCTCAGCACCAGTACCTCCAGCGGCTCCAGAACCTCCAGCGCGAGCACCCTCAGCAGCTCCAGAACCTCCAGCTCCAGCGCCACCAGTACTAGGCCCTCCAGCAGCTCCCGAACCTCCAGCGCCAGCACCCTCAGTAGCTCCAGAACCTCCAGCGTCAGTACCGCCAAGCTCAGCACCCCCAGACCCCTCACACTCAGGCTCAGCACCACCAGGCTCCACACCCTCAAGCTCCGCACCCTCAGGCTCAGTACCCCCAGGCTCAGCACCACCAGGCTCCGCACCCCCAGGCTCAGCACCCCCAGAAGTAGCACCCCGAGCAGGACCACCCTCAGTAGGACCTGAGTCACCAGTGACCTCAACCGGCGCAGTAAAGGGAGGAGGGTCTACCTGAGAAACACCTGAAGGAGCAGGACCGGGAGCGGGGAGGGGGTCTACCTGGGGAGCACCTGGAGCGAGGAAGAGCGGCGGGGGGGGGAGCGGGGCAGTGCGGTAGGGGAAGAGACGGTAAAAGGGAACCGACTCGTCGAACGTGACGTCCTGAGACGCAAAGACACGGCGCGAGGTGGGGTGATAAAACTGCCAACCAGGCGCGTCAGGGACAAAGCCAAGAAAGACACAGGGAACAGCGCGGGCGGAGAGCTTGTCCGTGGTGGTGTCGCGGACAAAGGTACGAGCACCCCAGACCCGGAAACGCGACGCATCGCCAACCTTCCCCGTCCACAGCAGTGTGGGCGAGGTCTCCGGCAAGGAGACACGGGGCCAGAGGTTGAGCTGATGCGCGGCGTACCGGACCGCAAACGGCCACAGAAAATGGGGGGCAGCCGCATGGATCATGGAGGTACGAGCGACCTCCATGACTAAGCCAATGCGGCGCTCAGCAACCCCATTCTGCTGCGGAGAGGCCGGAAGCGTGAACGACTGGGTGATGCCGTGCTCCGCACAGTAGGCTGCCAAGAGGTCGGAGGAGAACTCACCACCTCTGTCAGAGTGCAGACGCAGGACAGGAAAGTCCGACCGGAACCGCTCGCGGAGCTGGAGACGAACAGCGCGGATCCAAGGGATCAAAACATCAGGGACGTCCCCCTTGCTCTGCAAGGGGAAGACCGTGGTGTAACGCGTGTAGTCGTCGACGACCAGCAGGAAGTACCGCTCGCGGCCCTGTCCCTGGACGCGGGCTGGGCCCCACACGTCCAGGTGGAGCGTCTGCAGTGGAGCCTCTGTGGGAGGAAACGAGGAGGAGTGAGGAGCGGCGCGCTGCCGCCCCTCGACGCAAGGAATGCAGGGCGGCGCAGGCGAGGGAGGGAGGGCAGGCAGAGACCTGGGAAGACCAGAGACCAGGGAGCGAGAGTGCATGCTACGCAGGCGAGGCAAGGAGGGGTGACCAAGGCGGTGGTGCCACAGGAGAGTGTCGTGCGACAAAGCGCGACACTCGCAGGGGGCCGCCAGCTGACCAGACACAGACGCAGACGCAGCTACCTGAGGGGACTCAGTGGTGAGTGTGTACAGACTCGAGCCAGGCGCACGGGTAAACGTGGCCAGGTGTCGGCCCGTCCGAGCACACGTACAGCGGGTCACTCGCTGACTCGCAGGAGTGAACTGGTGAACCCCTCCATCCTGGAGGTCAGCTCCCGCCACCAAGTTCGTAGAGAACGAGGGGAGGTAAAGACCTGACAGGAAGCCAGACGGGACGGCCGGACACGGCAGAACCGTGGAGTAGTGGGCAAGGACTGGGCCCCCGGAGGGGTCCGCCAGGGAGACTGGAACTGGCCGACTGAGCGGCGTGAGTGTGGTGCAGTCGCGAAAGAAGGAGCGGGAAGCTCCTGAGTCAAGGGTGAAGGTGTGCGAGACCGCAGAGGGCGCAGTACCAGAGAGAGCAGACTCACCAGCACCTGAAGCCACGGCCTCACCAGCACCTAGAGCAGAAGACGTACTAGCACCGAGAGCAGCAGCCTCACCAGCACCTAGAGCAGGAGACGCACTAGCACCTAGAGCAGCAGCCTCACCAGCACCGAGAGTAGCTCTATACCAGGGTCAGGCGGTACGCACAGGTAACAGGCACGGTCAGCACTAGTAGGCAATGCATACATGGCAGTGAGAATAGCATCATAGTCAAGCGCAAAGATATCTACCCTCTGTCCATGCAGCTCCAGCCAGGTGGGGAGCTCAGCCTCGTCGCCAAACACTGTGCGCCAGTCGTCGCTCAGACGGGCGAAGCAGCGGGACTGTGTGTGACCAAGCGTCCCACAAGGCTGACCAGTCCTAGCACCTGTGCGAATGACGTACGGGCAGCGAACTGTACGCGTAGACCTGCTACACTGAGCATACCACTCCTGGAGCTGCCGGGGCGTAAGTGTCTCACGTGGACGCCCCTGCAGCTGCAGCTGGCCACTGCCAGACGCTCCCAACTGACCAGCTCCAGGGCGACAGCTACGACGGCTACTGCGACAACCCCAGCTAGTATACCACTCACTAAGCTGCTGGGGCGTGAGAGGCTCGCGTGAACGTCGCTGGAGCTGCATCTGGCCACCTGCCAGTAGCAGTAGCAGCAGCAGTAGCGTGGGCAGGGCAGGCGCGGCAGGCAGGCAGGCAAGCAGGCAGGCAGGCAGGCAGGTAGGCAGGCCGGCAGGCAGGCAGGCAGCCAGGCAGGCAGGCAGGCAGGCAGGCAGACAGGCAGGCAGGCAGGCAGGCCGGCAGGCAAGCAGGCAGGCAGGCAGGCAGGCAGGCAGGCAGACAGGCAGGCAGGCAGGCAGGCGGGCAGGCAGGCAGACAGGCAGGCCGGCAGGCAGGCCGGCAGGCAGGCAGGCAGGCCGGCAGGCAGGCAGCCAGGCAGGCAGGCAGGCAGACAGGCAGGCCGTCAGGCAGGCAGGCAGGCGCTCACCAAAGGCTGGGAGAGCAGGCGATCACCGGGCGAGCAGGGCCGGCGCTCGACGGCGGCGGCCGAGTAGGCGCGTCAGCGGTAGGTCGGGGCCGTGGAAGCTGCAGGGCGGGGCCGCATCAGCGGCAGGTCGGGGCCGTGGTAGCTGCAGGGCGGGGCCGCATCAGCGGCAGGTCGGGGCCGAGGCAGAGGGCCGCGCGCGGCTCGGCGCGGGCTGCGCTGACAGCGCGCTGAGCTGCTGCAGGCCGCGCGCGGCCGCGCTAGGCAGTAGCGGGCCGCGCGCGGCTCGGCGCGGGCTGTTGCGGGCCGCGCGCGGGCCGCGCGAGGCAGTAGCAGGCCGCGCGCGGCTCGGCGCGGGCTGCTGCGGGCCGCGCGCGGGCCGCGCGAGGCAGTAGCAGGCCGCGCGCGGCTCGGCGCGGGCTGCTGCGGGCCGCGCGCGGGCCTCGCGAGGCCGTAG
Source organism: Closterium sp. Yama58-4 (assembly GCA_947470075.1). Taxonomy (NCBI): domain Eukaryota; kingdom Viridiplantae; phylum Streptophyta; class Zygnematophyceae; order Desmidiales; family Closteriaceae; genus Closterium; species Closterium sp. Yama58-4. Next base: position 68,616 of record CANIUD010000471.1, read on the forward strand.
CAGGCCGCGCGCGGCTCGACGCGGGCTGCGTGGGCTCGGCGCGGGCTGCGCGCGGCAGCTGCGGGCTGCGCGCGGCTGCAGCGGGCTGCGCGCGGCTCGGTGCGGGCTGCGCGCGGCTGCAGCGGGCTGCGCGCGGCTCGGCGCGGGCTGCGTGGGCTCTGTGCGGGCTGCGCGCGGCTGCAGCGGGCTGCGCGGGCCTGACGGGCGTGTAGAGGGGGCGCGCGGGCCTTACGGGCCTCTAGAGGCGGCGCGCGGGCCTTACGGGCCTCTAGGGGCGGCGCGCGGGCCTTACGGGCCTCTAGGGGCGGCGCGCGGGCCTTACGGGCCTCTAGGGGCGGCGCGTGGGCCTTACGGGCCTCTAGGGGCAGCGCGCTGGCCTAAGGCAGCAGGAGGCAGCGCTAGGGCTGCTGGACGGCGCGCATAGTGCAGCACGTCACAAGGCAAGGCAAGGCAGGCAGGTACGTGGGGTAGCGCGGTAACCGCAGCGGTAGGTGGGCCCGAAAAAAACGGTCCTACGGACCTTAGTGCTCTGAAACCATGTCAAAATCTAGCAGCAGGAATGAATGAACTAACAGGATGCAGGAGTACAAGTAGTAAACCCTAATTGGGTTGTACCCTATATGGGCTACCCCACTACAGCCTAAACAATATGCAGCACATATAGTTTGACAAATACACATCACGTGCTATTGTAAGATAGGAAATACTCGTTATGGAGTGCAGGCGTCAAAGTAGGGTTATCCTTCAAAACCATCCATAGAGCGATTAGGATCACTTGAAATATTTGCAAGTACTCATGTCAAGACTTATTTGCAAGTATACAAAACCATCCATAGAGCGATTAGGATCACTGTATACAGCTTATGCTGTTGAACAAGTCATACGGTAATTAAGTCACAAAAACGTCTCTTCCGGGTTTGTGCGCACTGGAAGGTAAAATTGTTAAGTTTTGTTATATACCCTGCTTGCTGTGTGTTCTAGTGTAGCTACAGTGGTGGTGCACCAATGTGCTCACCTTTCTTTGCTATATCTTGTAACCTTGCTGTAGTGAACCTCACCTTCCTGTTTCTCTCGCTCACGCTACCCCAAACCCTAAGGCTACTATTCTAACATGGTACAGAGCAGGTTCTTTCCCGGAACCTTCCCTTTTTTTAAAGAATTATGGGCCCGCCCGTACAACAGCGCGAAATGCGCTATTTTCTTCGTCCCGTCGCGCTCTTCGTCCTGTCTGATTCGTCGCCCCGCGGCCCCCCATTTCGTCGCCCCGCGGCCCCTGATTCGTCGCCCCGCGGCCCCCCATTTCGTCGCCCCGCGGCCCCCGATTCGTCGCCCCGCGGCCCCCCCGTTTCGTCGCCCCGCGGCCCCCCCTCGTTTCGTCGCCCCGCGGCCACCCGTTTCGACGCGCCGGGGCCCCCCGTTTCGTCGCCGCGGACGCCAGCGCCGGCGGGCGCCAGCACCTGCATGGACGCCAGCGCCCGCGCCAGCCCGGACCGCAGGCGCCAGCGCGAGCGTGGCCCGTCAGCGCGGACGCCACCACCGCGGCCAGCCGCTCGCGCCTGCGCACCAGCCAGCGCCACCGCCAGCGCCAGCAGCAGCTACCGCCCCGCCCCCCCCCCGCCCGCCCTCCCTTCCGCTGCTTCCGTCGTGGGGAGGGAGGAGGGGGAGATGTGTGGGTGGCGTGTGTGAGCTGCCTGCAGCCCGTCCCTCCCCTCTCTCTTACTGCAGGGATTGTCGCCGTAAAGAAGGGGGGGGGGGGGGGAGAGAAGTGCAGAAGGTGAGGGGGTGGTGATAGTGAAGTTGACTGGAGTGTGAGGGTGAGCATTGGGGGGATGGCAGATTCATGGAGTGAGGTTAAAGGGGGGTGGTTGAGTTGAGTTGAGTTCTGAAGGTTCTTAAGAGGGTCCGCCGCTCCTGGCCCCCCACCTTCTGAAGGTTCTTAAGAGGGTCCGCCGCTCCTGGCCCCCCACCTTCTCTCCTTTTCCCTCACTCCTCCCCAACCCCCCTTTGTAAACGGAGGTTCGTAAGCGGGTCCGCCGGTCCTGGCCCCCCACCTCCTCTCCTCATCCCTCTCTCTCTTCCCTCCTCTCCTCTCCTCTCCTCTCCTCTCACCTCCTCCTCCTTCCTAACCTCTCTACCCTCTTCCGCTGCGCCACGTGTACCTGTACTAGTTATCACGGCAAGCAGGTTAAGGGGGTGTGTTAAGTTTTGTTATATACCCTGCTTGCTGTGTGTTCTAGTGTAGCTACAGTGGTGGTGCACCAATGTGCTCACCTTTCTTTGCTATATCTTGTAACCTTGCTGTAGTGAACCTCACCTTCCTGTTTCTCTCGCTCACGCTACCCCAAACCCTAAGGCTACTATTCTAACAAAAATGTACGTTTGCCTAAAATTTTGACAGCCAATATACATGCGTAACTGCACCTAGAATATATTACAAGAGTGCACAGGGCTAGCAAACTCAAGTAGCTACTGGAAACGTTTCTGTTCTGTGCTTCCACAGATAAATATCACCCTGTGCTTGCTTCTTTGTCGCCAACAGCTTCAAGACCTCCAAAGAGGTCTTGCTGCTGCCTTGGTGGTGCTGCCAGCGTTCCTCCTCCCTCCGCACTTCACAGCATGCTCTTTCTCCTGCTGCAGCCTCATGCTGCTTGCTGTGGGCTTCTGGTGGGCTAGAGCACCCCCACGTGCATTCCATGCCTTCCCCTCCACACCATCCACCTTCACACACGCTCCTGTGCTGCCTGCCTTGGGAATCCACCAGGGCAGCACCACTCTCAGCAGCGGCAGCAGCAGTGACGCGAGCAGCAAGTGCAGCTGCAGCAACAACAGCAGCGAGTGCAGCAGCAGCACAAGGGAGGCTGGCATTGCGATGGGGCTCGCGTCACCACTGCACATCCTCACGTGCTTCTCACAAATCCTCTCCTTGTTGTCATCGTTGCCAATGCTCGTTTGGTTGCAGTCACTCCGCGAATCTTCTGCCTCCGCTTCCGTCTCCTCCTCCTCTGCAGCAGGCGCGGAGCTCAGCGTCACTTGCAGCTGGGTCGATTCACAAGTCGAGATCTCCTCGGGAATTGCCTGGAAGCCCGACTCCGAAGGCGACTCAATAGCGGACTCCACAGTGGATTCAACTTCAAGAGTTGGCTCACAAGGCACCTCGCATGCAGTCGCGCAGCTCAGCGTCACTTCAACTTGCACGCGGGACGGCTTAACCGCTTCGCGGCTCCTCCAGGCGCGCAGCGCTTCCGCGAACGACGGGTACTCAGCGGACGACGAGGTGCATGCACGCACGGACGCGACGGCCATCCGAGGAAGAACGCTAAGCAGAGGATACCGACGGGCCTGACGAAGTGTGAGGCCGAAACCGAGCAGCGGAATTAGCAAGGACGAACCTTGAAAATACACTGGTTGCTGCTGCAGCCTCGGGTGCAAAGCTAGAAGAGCTGAACGAAATTGAACGCTTAGGATGTTTTGATCTGGCAAGGATAGCAATGCTGCAGCTGTGGGAGCTGGCTCGAGAGAAACGAGATTGTACGAAACTGGCGATCAAGGTCAGCTGGAGAGTTTAAACCGAAGAAGAGAGAGCGACGAATGAGGGTGAGTAGAGGGAGTGCGGATTTGAACTCGCAGAGGCGATCGCAGGCGACGAGGGGAGAGCGAGAGGGTTGCTGCGACAAGGCGGGGTGGAGGAGAAGCGACGCACTGGGAACTCACGCAGCGGGCAGGAAAGGGCAGAACGAATCTGTGCGCTGTCGGTGTGCGGAATGGCTTGGGAACGAAGCTATCTCCGAGGCAGTGCCAAGTCTCTAGCCGAGGCCTCCGGAGGTGTAACAGATCGGTTCATTCCGGTTGCTTGCCTTGACCAGACGGTGACACTCTTACGTTCGGGACAAACCTGCTGGCTAAGCGATTATGCAGGAAGGAGTTGCTGAACTCACGCAGCGGGTAGAAACGAATCCGTGCGCTGTCGGTGTGCGGACTAGCTTGGGGTTTCGCGGAACGCCAAGGGGAACGAAGCTATTTCCGAAGCTATCTGGCCGTGGCCTCCGGAACATGACAGAGCGGTGCAGTCCGGCGGCTTGCCTTTAGCTAATGGTGTGGATGGTCCATTTTGGCCAAACCTGCTGGCTAGGCGATTTCGCCGGAAGATGCTGCGACGCGAAAGGTTTGTCATTCCTGCTCCCGCTGCCCGTGACGGTCTGCGTGTGCAAAGGCGGAGGCGGCTTTGGGACTCATGAGGGCACTAGACGAATGCCAAACGCATCAATGGACAGACGCCGCGACAGATTCGCGTCTGGTAACTCTACGTGGGTCATCTGCTTCTGCGGGAAGCGACTGCCAGGAAATCATTCTAAAGCGACTTCGATGGCAGTGTCTAGGGATATCGAGGTGGGATAGCGACTTCATGGCGGATGAACTCGTGGGAGAACATGAATCTTTACTCTCTTTAGTAAGCCTCTCTATAACATTCGTGAAAATAAACATCTGAATGTGAACCGCACCAAGAACATCTTTGCATCTCATTTCACTCAAGGTGGAACAACTTTGTACCATGCTGGAAATTCTAATCATAAGTTGGCTCAGAACCGTCAAGCCGTTCCTTTTGTATATAGTAGTCTGGTAGTACCACCAATCATCTATTAAAGCTACTTTGTCCCAGGCAGCATTTGACCACTAAACCTACATGTTTGCCTTCACAAGCAGCTGACAGGAGCAGCACCACAAAGTCTAACTCTCATGGCTATAAGCATTGTCCAATCACCTTTCTCCTCCTGTTCCCTCACCCGCGGAGCTCATATCAGAAGGCAGCAGCAGCATCGGCCCGTTGCTTGATGAGGTCTGCTCGTTGGCTCTTCCTCATTGCCTCCACCAGCCACGTCACTCCCTCCCTCACCCCCGTGCTGCTCACACAAAGCCATGCACACACACAAAGCCATGCACAGATGTAGCAGATGCACAGTCAGACACACTCCCCTCTCCCTCACACAAACACAGACACACACGAGCAGACACACAGAGGCACACATAAACTTTCAGCGAAGTCACTGAGTAGTGCCAGAGCAGTCAAGAAACACCCCACCATGGTAGCCATTAACACGACGACTCAACCATTTATCAGACTGCATCAGCACGTGATTCAAGATGTACCATCACCGGGAACTCACTGGGAACTCACTGGGAACTCACTGGGAACTCACTGGGAACTCACTGGGAACTCACAGCGCAAAAATTACCAGTTTGGGCTCCCCACCTCCCTGGTATCCCTTTGTAACAACCACTTGCATTGCCCAAACACACTCTCATCTGTTCCCACACCCTCAACTCTTCCCCCACCCACACCTCGCTCACACATCACACACTCAACTGTTATCACACCCCAGCCCTTGGACACCCTCAGCATTGCCCCCCCTCCCTCCCCCTCTTCCCCCCCCCCCACACCTCACCCATCATGGGCGCACACGGGCATGACCATGGCGGAGCGCCCCTTGAGGTCCCTCAGCTCCAGGCAGTGAGTCAAGTCCTCCTCGCCCACTGCCCAGGGCAGGTCCTGTGGGCCGGCGGTCACAGGGGCGTGGGTGGTGGGACATGCGCAGACAGGTGCCGATGAGATTCAAGTCCTCCTCACCCACTGCACAGGAGAGGCAAGTGGGAGCCGGCCGGGGATGGGAGAGGGAGGTGGGCGAGGGAGGTGGGAGAGGGATGTGGGAGAGAGAGGCATAAGGGAGTAGGGATGTGTGTGGGGGTTGAGGCAGGGAGGTGAGACATGGACGTGTGAAAGGATGTGCAGCTGGTGGTGATGAGATTTTCCAGGCATCTGAAGGTAACTGCTCCAGGCAGTGAGTCAAGTCCTCCTCGCCCACTGCCCAGGGCAGGTCCTGTGGGGTGGCGGTCACAGGCAGGTGGGAGGGGGACGTGTGTGTTAGAAGCGTGCAGACAGGTGGCAGCATGCAGAGGTGTCAGCTCCAGGCAGTGAGTCAAGCCCTCCTCGCCCATTGCCACTAGAGCCCTGTGGGGCACGCACTGGGTCAACTCCCCAGCAACTCCCCACCAACTCCCCACCAACTCCCCAGCGACTCCCCACCAACTCCCCACCAACTCCCCACCAACTCCCCACCAACTCCCCACCAACTCACCAGCAACTCCCCACCAACTCCCCACCAACTCACCAGCAACTCCCCACCAACTCCCCACCAACTCCCCACCAACTCCCCACCAACTCCCCACCAACTCCCCACCAACTCCCCACCAACTCACCAGCAACTCCCCACCAACTCCCCACAAACTCCCCAGCAACTCCCTACCAACTCCCCACCAACTCCCCACCAACTCCCCACCAACTCCCCACCAACTCCCCACCAACTCCCCACCAACTCCCCACCAACTCCCCACCAACTCCCCACCAACTCCCCAGCAGACAAGCACCCACCGAGCGGCGTGGAATCTGTGGGGGCAGGCAGCGTCCACCACGCAGATCACCTCCCCTGCAGAGCAGCGCAGCCCTCTCGTGGACGCGCAGCCCTCTGCATGGACGCGCGGGGGGAGGGCAGGGGTAGGGATGATGGAGGGAAGGGGAAGGGATGAGGGAGGGGAGGGGAAGGGACAGGGGAGGGGAGGGGAAGGGACAGGGGAGGTGAGGGGAAGGGACAGGGGAGGTGAGGGGAAGGGACAGGGGAGGGAAGGGAAAGGGACAGGGGTGGGAAGGGGAAGGGATGGGGGAGGGGAGGGGAAGGGATGGGGGAGGGGAGGGGAAGGGATGAGGGAGGGGAGGGGAAGGACTTGGGGGTTGGGAAGCAGAAGACGGACGAGGAAGGAGTTGGACGGACGGAGGCGGAGCAGGGGGGGAAGGGGAGGGAATGGAGTTGAATCTGCGCAGCACGCGAACAGAGCTCCCTCAAACCTAACGATTGCAGAACGCAAAAAATAATAATAATAATTCTTTCGGTGGCAAAATGCAACGCGCTGAACCCCAGAAGGTGCAGAAAGAAATCGTTAAAATACAGAGGCAAAATACAACGCGCTGAACCCCATCACATGTGCAGAAGAGAATCCTTACCCTGTCTATGCGACGTGGGAACCATCCTCGACCCTCTGAAGGTCCTCGCGCAGCTTCCGCTTTCCAGTTCTTAACGAACCAACTCGGAACGCCATGGCGAAGAGAGAAGTTGCTTCGTAAAGCTTTCGAGCTAATGAATAATTTTGCTCCCCATAACCTGTCGCTTCCAGTTCTTAACGAACCAGCTCCGAACGCCATGGCGAAGAGATAAGTTGCTTCGTAAAGCTTTCGAGCCAATGGCTAATTTTGCTCCCCATAACCTGTCGCTTCCAGTTCTTAACGAACCACCCCGAACGCCATGGCGAAGAGATTAGTTGCTTCGTAAAGCTTCCGAGCTAATGGCTAATGTTGCTCCCCATAACCTGTCGCTTCATGTGTTGCAACGCGTCACGCGCCATGGGAGATATGAGAAAAAATACTCGTTATTGAGGTAAATGTAGAGTGAACAATCAACACCATCCATACAGCGATTAGGGTCAATAGAAATATTTGCAAGTATGCATCTCAAGACTTATTCATACTTTATTCAGCTTATGCTGTTGAACTAAGCATACAGTAATGAAGTCACAAGAGAATGTACATTTGTGCGCACTGGAAGGTACAATGTACGTTTGCCTATGAATTTGACAGCCAATATATTGCACCTAGAATATATTACAAGAGTGCACAGAGCTAGAAATCTAAGACACACAGACTCTAGTGGCTACTGGAGACGTTTCTGTTCTGTGCTTCCACAGATAAATATCACCCTGTGCTTGCTTCTGTGGTGCCAACAGCTTCAAGACCTCTAAGAAAGTCTTGCTGCTGCCTTTGTGGTGCTGCCAGCGTTCCTCCTCCCTCTGCACTTCACAGCGTGCTCTCTCTCCTGCTGCTGCCTCATGCTGCTTGCTGTGGGCTTCTGGTGGGCTAGAGCACCCCCACGTGCATTCCATGCCTTCCCCTCCACACCATCCACCTTCACACGCGCTCCTGTGCTGCCTGCCTTGGGAATCCACCAGGGCAGCACCACTCTCAGCAGCGGCAGCAGCAGTGACGCGAGCAGCAAGTGCAGCTGCAGCAACAACAGCAGCGAGTGCAGCAGCAGCACAAGGGAGGCTGGCATTGCGATGGGGCTGGCGTCACCACCGTCCATCCTCACGTGCTTCTCACAACTCGTGTCGTTGCTTCTGACAGAAAAGCTACCAAAAATCGTCTCCTTGCTGTCGTTGCTGCCAGCGCTCGTTTGGTCGCAGTCACTCTTCAGATCCTCCTCCGTCTCCTCCTCCTCCGCAGCAGGCGCGGAGCTCAGCGTCACTTGCAGCTGGGTCGATTCACAAGTCAAGATCTCCTTGTCAAACATATATGCTACATATTGTCTAGGCTGTAGTGGGGTAGCCCATATGGGGTACAGCCCAATTAGGGTTTACTACTTGTACTCCTGCATGCCACTAGTTCACACATGTCAAACTATATGTGCTGCATATTGTCTAGGCTGTAGTGGGGTAGCCCATATGGGGTACAACCTAGTTAGGGTTTACTACTTGTACTCCTGCATCCTGTTAGTTCATCCATTCCTGCTGCTAGATTCTAACATGGTTTCAGAGCACTAAGGTCCGTAGGACCGTTTTTTTTCGGGCCCACCTACCGCTGCGGTTACCGCGCTACCCCACGTAGCCTTGCCTTGCCTTGTATGCCTTGCCTTGCCTTGCCTTGCCTGCGCGCTTCCCCTAGAGGCCCGTAAGGCCCGCGCGCCGCCTCTACACGCCTGTCGGGCCCGCACACACGCTGCTACCGCGCGCTGCCCGCACCGAGATCGCGCAGCCCGCCCCGAGTCGCGCGCAGCCCGCTGCAGCCACGCGCAGCCCGCACCGAGCCGCGCGCAGCCCGCTGCAGCCGCGCGCAGCCTGCACCGAGCCGCGCACAGCCCGCTGCAACCGCGCGCAGCCCGCACCGAGCCGCGCGCAGCTCGCAGCTGCCGCGCGCAGCCCGCGCCGAGCCCGCGCAGCCCGCGTCGAGCCGCGCGCGGCCTGCTACGGCCTCGCGCAGCCCGCGCGCGGCCCGCAGCAGCTCGTGCCGAGCCGCGCGAGGCCTGCTCCTGCCTCGCACGGCCCGCGCGCGGCCCGCAACAGCCCGCGCCGAGCCGCGCGCGGCCCGCTACTCCCTAGCGCGGCCGCGCGCGGCCCTTTGCCTCGGCCCCGACCTGCCGCTGATGCGGCCCCGCCCAGCAGCTGCCATGGCCCCGACCTGCCGCTGATGCGGCCCCGCCCTGCAGCTGCCACGACCCCGACCTGCCGCTGACGCGGCCCCACCCTGCTACTGCCGCTGACGCGGCAGCGCCCTCCAGCTGTTTCGGCCCTGCTCTGCAGCCGGTTTTGCGGCCCCGACGTCGCCGCTGTCGTGCGCCTACTCGAGCGCCGGCCCTGCTCTCCCAGCCTTTGGTGAGCGCCTGCCTGCCTGCCTGACGGCCTGCCTGTCTGCCTGCCTGCCTGCCGGCCTGGCTGCCTGCCTGCCTGCCGGCCTGCCTGCCTGCCTGCCTGTCTGCCTGCGTGTCTACTTGCCTGCCTGCCTGCCTGCCTACCTGCCTGCCTGTCTGCCTGCCTGCCTGCCTGCCTGGCTGCCTGCCTACCTGCCGGCCTGCCTGCCTGCCTGCTTGCTTGCCTGCCTGCCGCGCCTGCCTTTCCTGCGCTACTGCTACTGGCAGGTGGCCAGATGCAGCTCCAGCGACATTCACGCGAGCCTCTGACGCCTCAGCAGCTTAGTGAGTGGTATACTAGCTGGGGTTGTCGCGGTAGCCGTCGTAGCTGTCGCCCTGGAGCTGGTCAGTTGGGAGCGTCTGGCAGTGGCCAGCTGCAGCTGCAGGGACGTCCACGTGAGACACTTACGCCCCGGCAGCTCCAGGAGTGGTACGCTCAGTGTAGCAGGTCTACGCGTACAGTCCGCTGCCCGTACGTCATTCGCACAGGTGCTAGGACTGGTCAGCCTTGTGGGACGCTTGGTCACACACAGTCCCGCTGCTTCGCCCGTCTGAGCGACGACTGGCGCACAGTGTTTGGCGACGAGGCTGAGCTCCCCACGTGGCTGGAGCTGCATAGACAGAGGGTAGATATCTTTGCGCTTGACTATGATGCTATTCTCACTGCCATGTATGCATTGTCTACTAGTGCTGACCGTGCCTGTTGCCTGTGCGTACCGCCTGACCCTGGTGAGGCTGCTGCCCTAGGTGCTAGTGCGTCTCCTGCTCTAGGTGCTGGTGAGGCTGCTGCTCTCGGTGCTAGTACGTCTACTGCTCTAGGTACTGGTGAGGCCGTGGCATCAGGTGCTGCTGTGTCTGCTCTCTCTGGTACTGCGCCCACTGCGGTCTCGCACACCTTCACCCTTGACTCAGGAGCTTCCCGCTCCTTCTTTCGCGACTGCACCGCACTTACGCCGCTCCGTCGGCCAGTCCCGGTCTCCCTGGCGGACCCCTCTGGGGGTCCAGTCCTTGCCCACTATTCCACGGTTCTGCCGTGTCCGGCCGTCCCGTCCGGCTCGCTGTCAGGTCTTTACCTCCCCTCGTTCTCTACGAACTTGGTGAGTGGAGCTGACCTCCAGGATGGGGGGGTTGACCAGTTCACTCCTGCGAGTCAGCGAGTGACTCACTGTACGTGTGCTCGGACGGGCCGGCACTTGGCCACGTTCACCCGTGCACCTGGCTCGAGTCTGTACACACTGACCACTGAGTCCCCTCAGGTAGCTGCGTCTGCGTTTGCGTCTGCGTCTGGTCAGCTGGCGGCCCCCTGCGAGTGTCGCGCTTTGTCGCACGACACTCTCCTGTGGCACCACCGCCTTGGTCACCCCTCCTTGCCTCGCCTGCGTAGCATGCACTCTCGCTCCCTGGTCTCTGGTCTTCCCAGGTCCCTGCCTGCCCTCCCTCCCTCGCCTGCGCCGCCCTGCATTCCTTGCGTCGAGGGGCGGCAGCGCGCCGCTCCTCACTCCTCCTCGTTTCCTCCCACAGAGGCTCCACTGCAGACGCTCCATCTGGACGTGTGGGGCCCAGCCCGCGTCCAGGGACAGGGCCGCGAGCGGTACTTCCTGCTGGTCGTCGACGACTACACGCGTTACACCACGGTCTTCCCCTTGCAGAGCAAGGGGGACGTCCCTGCTGTTTTGATCCCCTGGATCCGCGCTGTTCGTCTCCAGCTCCGCGAGCGGTTCCGGTCGGACTTTCCTGTCCTGCGTCTGCACTCTGACAGAGGTGGTGAGTTCTCCTCCGACCTCTTGGCAGCCTACTGTGCGGAGCACGGCATCACCCAGTCGTTCACGCTTCCGGCCTCTCCGCAGCAGAATGGGGTTGCTGAGCGCCGCATTGGCTTAGTCATGGAGGTCGCTCGTACCTCCATGATCCATGCGGCTGCCCCCCATTTTCTGTGGCCGTTTGCGGTCCGGTACGCCGCGCATCAGCTCAACCTCTGGCCCCGTGTCTCCTTGCCGGAGACCTCGCCCACACTGCTGTGGACGGGGAAGGTTGGCGATGCGTCGCGTTTCCGGGTCTGGGGTGCTCGTGCCTTTGTCCGCGATACCACCGCGGACAAGCTCTCCGCCCGCGCTGTTCCCTGTGTCTTCCTTGGCTTTGTCCCTGACGCGCCTGGTTGGCAGTTTTACCACCCCACCTCGCGCCGTGTCTTTGCGTCTCAGGACGTCACGTTCGACGAGTCGGTTCCCTTTTACCGTCTCTTCCCCTACCGCACTGCCTCGCTCCCCCCCCCGCCGCTCTTCCTTGCTCCAGGTGCTCCCCAGGTAGACCCCCTCCCCGCTCCCGGTCCTGCTCCTTCAGGTGTTTCTCAGGTAGACCCTCCTCCCTTGACTGCGCCGGTTGAGGTCACTGGTGACTCAGGTCCTCCTGCGAGTGGTCCTGCTCGGGGTGCTGAGCCTGGGGGTGCGGAGCCTGGGGATGCTGAGCCTGGGGGTACTGAGCCTGAGGGTGCGGAGCTTGAGGGTGTAGAGCCTGGTGGTGCTGAGCCTGCGTGTGAGGGGTCTGGGGGTGCTGAGCTTGGCGGTACTGACGCTGGAGGTTCTGGAGCTACTGAGGGTGCTGGCGCTGGAGGTTCAGGAGCTGCTGGAGGGCCTAGTCCTGGTGGCGCTGGAGCTGGAGGTCCTGGAGCTGTTGAGGGTGCTCGCGCTGGAGGTTCTGGAGTCGCTGGAGGTACTGGTGCTGAGGGTACTGACACCGGAGGTTCTGGAGCCGTTGGGGGTGCGGGCGCTGAGGGTTCTGAGTCTGCTGTTGCGCGGTCTCCTTGGAGTGGCCGCCTTCGTCCCCGTGTGCCTCTCACCCCACAGCAGCTGCAGGACTGGTACGGTCGCCGTCAGCGTCGCGCTGCTGGAGCTCGGAGTCGTGCTGGTCCTTTGTCTACTGGAGGTGCTGGAGTCGCTGGTTCTGGAGGGGCTCGTGCTGGAGACACTGAGGCTGGAGACCCTTGGACTGGAGGTGCTGGCTCTGGGGGTGCTGCTGCTGGAGACGCTGAGGTTGGAGACCCTGGAGCTGGAGGTGCTGGTTCTGGGGGTGCTACTGCTGGAGACCCTGCGGTTGGAGACCCTGGGACTGGAGGTGCTGGTTCTGGGGGTGCTGCTGCTGGAGACACAGAGGTTGGAGACCCTGGGACTCGAGGTGTCGGCTCTGGGCCTGGAGCTTCTGGAGCTGCTGGAGGTACTGGAGCTGCTGGAGGTACTGGAGCTGCTGGAGGCACTGGAGCTGCTGGAGCTGCTGGTTCTGGTGCAGCTGCGCCGACACGACTGTTCTTCGCTCCGCCGTCTCCGTCGTCTCTGCCGCCGTCTGCCTCTGTTCTTCGTCAGGTTCTTACTCTTCCGTCGTCTACTGGTCTTCCGTTACAGACTGGCTCGCCGCTGCCTGCTCCTTCTCCTTACGCTGAGCTGACTGGTAGTCCTGCTGTGCGTCGTGAGCCTGCGTCGCGTCCTGTCTCGCCTGCTCGTCCTGGTCGTACCGGTCCTCGTGTTCCTCGTTCGCGTCCGCCGGCTGTCCCCAGCGCGCACCTCGTAGTCCGTCGTCCTTCCTCTGTTCCGCAGCCTGTTCCTCTGCCGTCTCCTCCTGCGTCCTCTTTGCCTGACGTTCCGGACCCTGCGTCTGACCGGTTTCGTGCTCAGCACCCTACTGTCACGCGTCTACTAGCCACAGTTGTCACTGACCCGTCGTTTGAGTCTGCTGCTGCGTCTGCTCTTGTCGCTGAGCTTGTTGACTTTGCTGCTGCCTGTCGTCTAGACTTCACTGCCAGTCTTGTTACTGAGTCTGAGTCTGTCTGTCCTCCGTCCGTCGGGGGTGAGTGTGCTCTTAGCACGGACGTCCTTGAGGACAGGCAGGAGGAGTTCCAGTGCCTTGCTGCTGCTTTACCTCATCTTGTGTCCTCGCTACTTGCCCCTGAGGGAGACCCGGATGCACCAGACATCCCGACTCCGCGCTCTTACGCAGAGGCGATAGAGGGTCCCTACTCCTCTCAGTGGCAGGCAGCCATGGACGCAGAGATGGCTTCCTGGAAGTCCACAGGCACCTACGTTGACGAGGTTCCCCCACCTGGGGCGAACATCGTCAGTGGCATGTGGATTTTCAGGGTGAAGCGGCCGCCGGGTTCTCCGCCTGTCTTCAAGGCGCGTTACGTGGCTCGAGGCTTCAGTCAGCGAGAGGGAGTTGACTTCTTCCAGACCTTCTCCCCCACCCCGAAGATGACCACTCTTCGGGTGCTGCTGCATGTTGCTGCTCACCGTGACTACGAGCTTCACTCTCTTGACTTCAGCACAGCTTTCTTGCAGGGCAGCCTGCACGAGGAGATCTGGCTGCGCCGCCCCCCGGGCTTCACTGGGTCGTTCCCTCCTGGCACCCAGTGGAGCCTCCGGCGGCCGGTCTACGGTCTCCGCCAGGCGCCACGTGAGTGGCACGACACACTGAGGACTACGCTTGCGGCTCTTGGGTTTGCGCCTTCTACTGCTGACCCGTCGCTGTTTCTGCGCACCGACACTTCCCTGCCGCCGTTCTACATCCTCGTGTATGTCGACGACTTGGTTTTTGCCACTGCTGACACTGAGGCTCTCGCCCACGTGAAGTCGGAGCTGCAGAAGAGACACACGTGCACAGACTTGGGTGAGCTGCGCAGCTACCTTGGCTTGCAGATCACCCGAGACAGAGCACGTCGCACCATCACCTTGACTCAGTCACACATGGTGCAGCAGGTCCTTCAGCGCTTCGGCTTCACCTGGTCTTCAGCACAGGCCACTCCTCTGGCTACAGGTCACACGCTCTCAGCTCCACCTTCGGACGAGTCCGTAGAGCCGAGTGGTCCTTACCCAGAGCTAGTCGGCTGCCTCATGTACCTGATGACTTGCACTCGACCTGACCTCGCATACCCTCTTGGTCTCCTGGCTCGCTACGTGGCTCCTGGTCGGCACCGACCTGAGCACATGGCTGCTGCTAAGAGGGTACTGCGTTACTTGTGCAGCACATCAGGCATGGGGCTAGTGCTTGGAGGGACGAGCCCAGTTGTCCTCACTGGGCACTCAGACGCTTCTTGGGTTGACGACCTGGCTACTCAGCGGTCGTCACAGGGTTACACCTTCAGCCTTGGCTCTGGTTCAGTTTCGTGGCGTTCTACACGCTCGACTTCAGTTCTCGGCTCCAGTTGTGAGGCTGAGATCTACGCCACCGCCATGGCTGCACAGGAGTTACGCTAGCTCACCTACCTGCTGACTGACTTGGGAGAGCAGCCTCGTTCTCCTCCAGTGCTGTACGTTGACAACAAGGCCGCCATTGCCTTGTGTGAGGAGCACAGACTGGAGCACAGAACGAAGCACATTGCTCTGCGGTACTTCCTGGCTCGAGAGTTGCAGCAGCGAGGCCAGCTTCGTCTTCGCCACGTGGCCACTCGGGCCAACACTGCTGACATATTCACCAAGGCACTTCCGTCTGGTGATCATCAGCGCTTTTGTACTCTGTTAGGCCTTGTGCCTACGTTTCCACACTTGTTGTAGTCTCTGCTTGTACTGTGATCTGTACATATATATATATATGCATGCTGGCTCTTGCTAGGTAGCCATCACTGTACTGTTATTGCTGCATATATATCTCTGCATGTGAACTGGCCCAGTGGCCCTTTGCTTGTGCTCAGAATGCGTGGTGACGTTGTGATCCACCCTGAGCTTGTTTTGCTTCTCTTGACTGGTCGTGTGACCCCTTGTTCTCCCCCACTTTGCCTATGGGGGTGTGTCAAACTATATGTGCTGCATATTGTCTAGGCTGTAGTGGGGTAGCCCATATGGGGTACAACCTAGTTAGGGTTTACTACTTGTACTCCTGCATCCTGTTAGTTCATCCATTCCTGCTGCTAGATTCTAACAACACATTCCCTGCTGCTAGATTCTAACATGGTATCAGAGCACTAAGGTCCGTAGGACCGTTTTTTTTTTTCGGGCCCACCTACCGCTGCGGTTACCGCGCTACCCCACGTACCTGCCTGCCTTGCCTTGCCTTGTGACGTGCTGCCCATGCGCTGCCTCCTGCTGCCCTAGGCCAGCGCGCTGCCCCTAGAGGCCCGTAAGGCCCGCGCGCCGCCTCTACACGCCTGTCAGGCCCGCACACAGCCCCTGCAGACCGTTAAGCACACTGCTGCCGCGCGCTGCCCGCACCGAGTCGCGCGCAGCCCGCTGCAGCCGCGCGCAGCCCGCACCGAGCCGCGCGCAGCCCGCTGCAGCCGCATGCAGCCCGCACCGACCCGCGCGCAG
Source organism: Closterium sp. Yama58-4 (assembly GCA_947470075.1). NCBI lineage: Eukaryota > Viridiplantae > Streptophyta > Zygnematophyceae > Desmidiales > Closteriaceae > Closterium > Closterium sp. Yama58-4. Next base: position 84,406 of record CANIUD010000471.1, read on the forward strand.
CCCGCTGCAGCCGCGCGCAGCCCGCACCGAGCCGCGCGCAGCTCGCAGCTGCCGCGCGCAGCCCGCGCCGAGCCCACGCAGCCCGCGTCGAGCCGCGCGCGGCCTGCTACGGCCTCGCGAGGCCCGCGCGCGGCCCGCAGCAGCCCGCGCCGAGCCGCGCGCGGCCTGCTACTGCCTCGCACGGCCCGCGCGCGGCCCGCAACAGCCCGCGCCGAGCCGCGCGCGGCCCGCTACTGCCTAGCGCCCGCAACCGCTCGTACGCCGCTGCTTCCGCTGCTGCTTGCGCACCGCTGCCTCCCGAGCGCCACCGCTGCCCGTGCGCCGCCGCTGCCCGTGCACTGCCGTTCCCCGTGCACCGCTGCTGCCCGTGCGCCTCTGCAGCCGCTGCCCGCGAGGCACTCGATCTCACTGCTGTTTATTTTCTACCTACCGCGCACACTGCTACCACTGCAGCTGCCACGCTTCCTACTACTACTGTTACTACTGCCACTACTACTACTGCTACTGTCACTATGGCTAGTCCGCCAGTTCTAGCTTTCGATGCCGAGGGCCGTCCAGTGAAGTTCGAAACCTGGCTCGATGACCTGCACCTGTTCCTACAGCTCACTGCCAAGGAAGATATCTCACTGTACGACCATGCCCTAGGCCATGCCACTGCCCCTGACTCGTCTGCTGACAGCACTCTGCGTTCCCAGTGGCAGACCCGTGATGCGCACGCTCGCTTTGCTATTCGCAACTCCCTGCCGCTAGACGAGCGCGAGCACTTCGGCCAGTGCAAGACTGCTAAGGACCTCTACACCGCTGTAGTTGCCCGCTACTCCTCACCCGCTTCTGCCACGCTAGGCCGCCTCACTCTCCCCTACCTGTTCCCCGACCTAGCCTCCTTTCACACTGTCGCAGACCTCATCACCCACCTTAAGACTAGTGAGGCCCGCTTTCGCGCTGCTATGCCTGCCGAGTTTCTCACTAGCAACCCCCCCCCGCTCTGGATCACTCTCTACCACATCGTCACCCGCCTCCCTGACTCTCTGCGCGCAGTCAGGGACCACTTCCTCTCTCGCTCCCCCACTGAGCTCACTGTTGCCCTCCTCGAGAAGGAACTGCTTGCAGCTGAGGCGAGCATCGTCGCTGTAGGCACCTCTCGTGGCGACCCCCGCACCCCGTTCTTTGAGGGGTGTTCCCCTTCCCCCCTCCTCCCCTCTGTCGCCTCTGCTGCTGCTGTCGACCTTCTTGGTGCTGAGAAGGTCGGGACCGCGTCTGCTTCGAGCGGGCGCCGCAGGAACAAGGGGGGCAGGGGTGGGGGTGGTGGCGGAGGAGGTGGGGGTGGAGGCGGTGCGAGTGGAGGCGCGGCTGGGGAGACTAGTGGCGGCAGTGGGGGAGGAGACAGCAGCGGCGGGAGTGGTGGTGGAGGCGGCAGCGGAGGCGGAGGTGGTCGTGGCGGCGGCAGGGGTGGAGGTGGCCGGGGCGGCGGCGGTGGGGGTGGTGGTCGTGGAGGCACTGGCGGAGGGCAGAGTCAGCAGCCCGCCCCGACACTTCAGGCCGCCCGTGAGTGGTATGCGCAGCGTAGCGTTACCTGCACGTACGTCATTCGCACAGGTGACCGCAGCGGCCAGCAGTGTGGGAGGCCGCACCCCACGCAGCGCTGCTTCGCGCGCCTTAACGACGCGTGGCGCACTCAGTTTCCTGCTGCCACTGAGCTGCCGCGCTGGGCTGATCTGGAAAAGAGGGGTGTTGGGCTTTAGACTTTGATGCTATTCTCACTGCCATGTATGCGATGTCTATTAGTGGAGAGGGTGCTCAGTACTTGCGTGTTCCGCCCGACCCGGGCATTCAGGCCAGTCCGGCTGCCGCTCTAGGTGCTAGTGCGTCTGCTCCCACAGGTCCTGGTGAGGCCGCTGCTCTAGGTGCTCGTGCGTCCGTGCCCCCTGGTACTGAGTCGACTGCAGCACTGCACACCTTCACACTGGACTCAGGTGCTTCTCGCTCCTTCTTTCGTGACCGCACTGTCCTTGAGCCACTCGCTCGGCCAGTTGCTGTCTCCCTTGCTGACCCCTCTGGGGGTCCGGTCATTGCGACCTCCTCCACTGTCCTTCCTTGTCCGGCGGTCCCGTCCGGCACGCTGTCAGGTCTCTACCTCCCCTCGTTCTCTACGAACTTGGTGGCAGGTAGTGCGCTCCAGGACGGAGGTGTTCACCAGTTCACCCCTGCCTACGAGCGCGTGACACACTGCACGTGTGCTCGGACGGGTCGCCACCTGGCTACCTTCACTCGGGAGCCGGGGTCGGACCTTTACACACTGACCACTGAGTCCCCTCAGGTAGCTGCGTCTGCGTCTGCGTCTGCGTCAGGTCAGCTGTCCGCCCCCTGCTCGTGTCGCTCTCTGGCGCATGAGACTGTCCTTTGGCACCACCGCCTTGGTCACCCGTCTGTGCAGCGCCTTCGGGCCATGCACAAACGGGACCTTGTTGCTGGTCTTCCCAGGGTGCTCCCTCCTGTCAGAGGTCCACTGGGGATCCCCGATGATCCTAGGGAAGGGTTACAGGCATGTTGGCCTGGGGGGTTATGGGCGCACTCACCCGCTACATAAACAAGCCCTTTTATCCCAGTGGTTAGTGGCTGGGATTCTGACATGGTATCAGAGCGAAGGTCTCGGGTTCGATTCCCGGTGTGTGCACTTCGGGCATCCCAGTGCGGGGGGGTGTCAGAGGTCCACTGGGGATCCCCGATGATCCTAGGGAAGGGTTACAGGCATGTTGGCCTGGGGGGTTATGGGCGCACTCACCCGCTACATAAACAAGCCCTTTTATCCCAGTGGTTAGTGGCTGGGATTCTGACAGCTCCCTCCCCTTCCCGACTCGCCTGCTCCTCCCTGTATTCCCTGTGTCGAGGGACGGCAGCGCGCCGCTCCTCACTCCTCCTCCTTTCCCCCGACGACTGCTCCCTTGCAGACGCTCCACATGGACGTGTGGGGCCCAGCCCGCGTCCGTGGTCAGGGTCAGGAGAGGTACTTCCTGATTGTTGTTGACGACTTCTCGCGCTACACCACGGTCTTCCCCTTGCGCGCCAAGGGTGACGTCCCTGATGTCTTGATCCCTTGGATCCGCAAATCTCGTCTCCAGCTCCGTGAGCGTTTCCGCTCCGACTTCCCTGTCCTGCGTCTGCACTCTGACAGAGGTGGGGAGTTTTCCTCTAGCCTATTGGAGGCCTTCTGTCAGCAGGAGGGCATTGAGCAGTCGTACACGCTTCCGGCCTCTCCACAGCAGAATGGGGTTGCTGAGCGCCGCATTGGTCTGGTCATGGAGGTCGCTCGTACCTCCTTGAGCCATGCGGCTGCCCCCCATTTTCTGTGGCCGTTTGCAGTCCGATACGCTGCGCATCAGCTCAACCTCTGGCCCCGTGTCTCCTTGCCCGAGACTTCTCCGACACTGCGTTGGACGGGAGAGGCTGGCGATGCGTCGCGTTTTCGGGTCTGGGGATCCCGAGCTTTTGTCCGCGACACGTCCGCGGACAAGCTCTCCCGTCGCGCTGTCCCCTGCGTCTTCCTTGGCTTTGTCCCGGACGCCCCTGGCTGGCAGTTCTACCACCCCACCTCGCGTCGTGTCCTGGCCTCTCAGGACGTCACTTTTGACAAGTCCGTCCCCTACTACCGCCTCTTCCCCTACCGCACTGCCCCGCTCCCCCCCCCGCCTCTCTTCCTCGCTCCAGGTGCTGAGGTACCAGACCCCCTCCCCCCTCAGGGTGCCGCTCCCTCAGGTGTGTCCCAGGTAGACCCGGGTGAGCCTGTCGAGGTAGCTGTTGACTCTCGTCCTGCTAGGGGTGCTGAGCCTGGGGGTGCTGCGTCTGGGGGTGCTGAGCCCGGGGGTGCTGCGTCTGGGGGTGCTGAGCCTGGGAGTGCTGAGTCTGGGGGTGCGGAGCCTGGGGGTGCTGAGCCAGGAGGTGCGGAGCCTGGAGGTGCGGAGCCTGGAGGTGCTGAGCCTGGGGGTGCTGAGTCTGGGGGTGCTGAGCCTGTGCGTGCTACACCTGGAGGAGCCCTCTCCTCCCAGCAGCTGCAGGAGAGGTACCTCGAGTACTGCCGCCTCCGGAGAGGTGCTGCTGGAGCTCGTTCCGGTACTTCCCCTCCTACCCAGGAGCTCCCCCCCATTCAGCAGATCCGCGAGTGGTACACACGGCGCTGCAGTCTTCGGAGTGGTGCTCCTGGTGCTGCGGACCCTGGGGGTGGCGCTGCTGCTGGTGCTGAGGACCCGGACGTGGGAGCTGCTACTGGTGCTGCGGACCCGCCTGGTGGAGCTGCTGCTGGTGCTGAGGACTCGGACGTTGGAGCTGCTGCTGGAGCTGAGGACCTGGGCGGTGGCGCTGCTGCTGGTGCTGAGGACCCGGACGGTGGAGCTGCTGCTGGTGCTGAGGACTCGGACGGTGGAGCTGCTGCTGGAGCTGAGGACCCGAGCGGTGGCACTGCTGCTGCTGCTGAGGACCCGGGCGTTGGAGCTACTACTGGTGCTGAGGACCCGGCCGGTGGAGCTGCTGCTGGTGCTGTGGACCCGGACGCTGGAGCTCCTGCTGGTACTGAGGACCCGGCCGCTGGAGTCTCCTCTGCTTCCGGAGACGCTGTGCGACCGCGACCGTACTTCGTACCGCTCCTTCAGCAGGTTCTTGGGCAGACTCCTCCTCCTTGTCCTCCTCCCTCCGTAGAGTGTCCTCCGCCTGTCCAGCCGCAGTCACTGTTACCACCTACCTCGCCTCTCCCTGCTCCCTCTCCTTACACTGGTCCCACAGGAGGTCTTACAGAGCGTCGTGAGCCTGAGTCTCGTCCTGCGTCGCCTGTTCGTCGTGCTCGCACTGGTAGTCGTGTCCGTCGTGAGCGTCCTCCTCCTGTCCCAGGCACTCACTACATGACTCTGCGTCCCTCTACTGCTCCTCAGCGTGTCCCTCTACCGTCTCCTCCTGCTTCCTCTTTGCCTGACGTTCCGGACCCTGAGTCTGACCGGTATCGTGCTGAGCACCCTACTGTCACGCGTCTCCTCGCTACTGTTGTCACTGACCCTACCTTTGAGTCCTCGGCTGCGTCTGCTCTGGTCGCTGAGTTGGTTGCCTTTGCTGCTGCCTGTCGTCTAGACTACGCTGCGAGCCTTGTTGCTGAGTCTGAGTCTGAGTCTGTCTGTCCTCCGTCCGTCGGGGGTGAGTGTGCTCTTGGCACGGACGTCCTTGAGGACAGACAGGAGGAGTTCCAGTGTCTTGCTGCTGCTTTGCCCCGTCTCGTGTCCCTGCTAGTTGCCCCTGAGGGAGACCCGGATGCACCAGACATCCCGACCCCGCGCACTTACGCTGAGGCGATGGCGGGTCCCTACTCCTCTCAGTGGCAGACAGCCATGGACGCCGAGATGGCTTCTTGGAAGTCCACACGCACCTACGTCGACGAGGTTCCCCCTCCTGGGGCGAACATCGTCAGTGGCATGTGGATTTTCAGGGTGAAGCGGCCGCCGGGTTCTCCGCCTATCTTCAAGGCGCGTTACGTGGCTCGAGGCTTCAGTCAGCGAGAGGGAGTTGACTTCTTCCAGACCTTCTCCCCCACCCCGAAGATGACCACTCTTCGGGTGCTGCTGCACATAGCCGCTCACCGCGACTACGAGCTTCACTCACTTGACTTCAGCACTGCTTTCTTGCAGGGCAGCCTGCACGAGGAGATCTGGCTGCGCCGCCCACCTGGCTTCACTGGGTCGTTTCCTCCTGGTACCCAGTGGAGGCTTCAGCGGCCGGTCTACGGTCTCCGCCAGGCTCCGCGTGAGTGGCACGACACACTGAGGACTACACTTGCGGCTCTTGGGTTCGCGCCTTCTACAGCTGACCCGTCGCTGTTCCTGCGCACCGACACTTCGCTGCCGCCGTTCTACATCCTCGTGTACGTCGACGACTTGGTCTTTGCCACTGCTGACACTGCAGGACTCGCCCACGTGAAGTCGGAGCTGCAGAGGAGACACACGTGCACAGACCTGGGTGAGCTGACAAGCTATCTTGGCTTGCGGATCACCCGGGACAGAGCACGGCGCACCATCACCCTGACTCAGTCACACATGGTGCAGCAGGTTCTCCAGCGCTTCGGCTTCACGTACTCCTCGCCTCAGTCCACTCCTCTGCCTACCGGTCACTCGCTCTCAGCTCTGCCTTCGGATGAGTCCGTAGAGCCGAGTGGCCCGTATCCAGAGCTTGTGGGCTGCCTCATGTACCTGATGACCTGCACTCGACCTGACCTTGCATACCCTCTTAGCATCCTTGCACGCTATGTCGCTCCTGGCCGTCACAGGAAGGAGCACATGGATGCCGCTAAGAGGGTGTTGCGCTACTTGTGCAGTACGTCGGGCATGGGGCTTGTGCTTGGAGGGCGAGACCGAGTTGTTCTCACAGGGCACTCAGACGCTTCTTGGGCAGACGACCAGGCCACTCAGCGGTCGTCTCAGGGTTACACCTTCAGCCTTGGCTCTGGCTCAGTTTCTTGGCGCTCTACACGCTCTTCCTCTGTTCTCGGCTCCAGTTGCGAGGCTGAGATCTACGCTACAGCCATGGCTGCCCAGGAGCTACGCTGGCTGACCTACCTGCTGACCGACCTCGGAGAGCCGCCTCGTTCTCCTCCAGTACTGTACGTCGACAACAAGGCTGCCATTGCCTTGTGTGAGGAGCACAGACTGGAGCACAGAACGAAGCACATCGCCCTGCGGTACTTCCTTGCTCGTGAGCTGCAGCAGCGCGGTCAGCTTTGTATTCGCTACGTGGCCACTGAGGCCAACACTGCTGATGTGTTCACCAAGGCGCTTCAGCCTCGTGACCATCAGCGCTTCTGCACTCTACTAGGTCTTGTGCCTACTGGACCTCACTTACTTACCTCTTGACTTGCTTGTACTGTGATCACTATATATTTCTATACCTGCATGTTTACTCTTGCTAGGTTGTGATCACTGTATCTCTTGCTCTGTTATAAACCTGCATGTGAACTGGTCTTGTGACCACTAGTTTGTGCTCGGAATTTGTGTGGAATCCTTGAGATCCACCCTGAGCTTGTTGTTGCCTTGCTTTGCCTTGACTGGTCTTGTGACCCCTAGGTCTCCCCCACTTTGCCTATGGGGGTGTGTCAAACATTATACATGTTGTATTTGTGTAGGCTATAGTGGGTTAGCCTATAGGGGGGTCACAACATTAGGGTTTCATATTTGTACTCACAATCCTTGCTAGTTCATTATTCCAGTCCGTTATTACTGACAAGTGCTTGGAGGGACGAGCCCAGTTGTCCTCACTGGGCACTCAGACGCTTCTTGGGTTGACGACCTGGCTACTCAGCGGTCGTCGCAGGGTTACACCTTCAGCCTTGGCTCTGGTTCAGTTTCGTGGCGTTCTACACGCTCGTCTTCAGTTCTCAGCTCCAATTGTGAGGCTGAGATCTACGCCACAGCCATGGCTGCACAGGAGTTACGCTGGCTCACCTACCTGCTGACTGACTTGGGTGAGCGGCCTCGTTCTCCTCCAGTGCTGTACGTCGACAACAAGGCCGCCATTGCCTTGTGTGAGGAGCACAGACTGGAGCACAGAACGAAGCACATTGCTCTGCGTTACTTCCTGGCTCGAGAGTTGCAGCAGCGAGGCCAGCTTCGTCTTCGTCACGTGGCCACTCGGGCCAACACTGCTGATTCCGAAGCTATCTGGCCGTGGCCTCCGGGGAGCTGAGAGAGTGGTTCAGCCCGGTGGACTGCCTTTAGCTGACGGAGTGGATGGTCCATTTTGGCCAAACCTCCTGGCTAAGCGATTTTGCGGGGAGGAGCTGCGACGCGAAAGGCTTGTCATTCCTGCCCCCGCTGCCCGTGATGGTCTGCGTGTGCGAAGGCGGAGGCGGTTTGGGACTCGTGAGGGCACTATAACTTTGCGAAACGCATTTACCGACGGAACGGACAGACGCCGCCGACAGATTCCCGTCTGGTTACTTCGTGGATCATCTGGGACTTCGACGGCAGTGTCTAGGGATAGCGTAACTGGGATGGGCTTCAGATTCAAAACCATCAGAGGGGGATGAACTCGAGAAAGGAGATCATGAGTCTGTACTCTCTCTAGTTTGCCGCTATATAACAACGTCAAATGTGAACCACACCAAGGACATCTTAATGTGAACCACACCAAGAACATCTCTGCGTCTAATTATGTCTTCAGACAAGGTGGATGGAACATCTCCCTTTCTTCTTTTTATAAAACTGGGAAACCTAATCACAAGTTGGGTCACAATGTTCAAGTTTGTATCTAGTCATCAAGTAGTAGCACCAATCATATATTACATCTACTTTGTTCTACACCTTTATTGGGCAGTTGAGTCCAGACAGCATTTGAGTTGACAGCTGCAACCTTTTTCTCACCACATACAACCACACACATATCTAGCACCACTAAACCTACATTCTTACCCTCACAAGCAACTTACAGGAGCAGCACCACTAAGTCTAGGTTTTTATGTCTCTTCCTCCTGATCCTTCTCCAAGCCTCCAGCTGCCTCCCCTCTCCTTCCTCCTTTCTCAGATCAGCTGCCCTCGGCCACCCGCCGAGCTCCTATCAGAAGGCAGCAGCAGCATCGGCCCGTTGCTTGATGAGGTCTGCTCGTTGGCTCTTCCTCATTGCCTCCACCAGCCACGTCACTCCCTCCCTCACCCCCGTGCTGCACGCACAGAAGCCATGCACACACATTGCCATGCACACACATTGCCATGCACAGATGGTTGTAAAGGCAGACAGACACACTCACACACACACACGAGCAGACACAAATGAGCAGAGACACAGGTATACATGCACTTGCGTTCTACTTTTTGCAGAGTCACTGCATAGTGCCAGGGCAGTCAAGAAACACCCCACCAAAAACACGACGACTCAACCCCCTTGTCAAACTGCATCCGCACAAGACGTACCATCACAGGGAACTCACAGCGCAAAAAGACTACCTTCCCCACCTCTTTTAGCTCCCCATCTACCTCCCAATCCCTTCGTAACAACCACTTGCATTGCCCAAACACAACCTCAGCTTTTCCCACACACTCAACTCTTCCCCCACCCACACCTCGCTCACACATCAACCGCTCATCTCTTATCACACCGCAACCCTGAGCGACCCTTGAGGTCCCTTGAGCACCCCTCGTGCCCTCCCATCCCTTCCTCCCCCCTTTCCCCCCTCCCCTCCCCTTCCCTCCCTTCATCTCACCCATCATAGGGGCACACAGGCATGACCATGGCGGAGCGCCCCTTGAGGTCCTATGAGCACCCCTTGCCCCCCCTGAACCCTAAACCCTCCCCCTCTTCCCCCTCCCCCCTCCCCCCCAACCGCACCCATCATGGGCGCACACGGGCATGACCATGGCGGAGCGCCCCTTGAGGTCCCTCAGCTCCAGGCAGTGAGTCAAGCCCTCCTCGCCCACTGCCCAGGGCAGGTCCTGTGGGGTGGTGATCAGAGGCAGGTGGGAGGGGGAGGTAGGCACGGGAGGTGAGACACTTGAGGTCTGCCAGCCATTTGAGACAAGCGGCAGCGCGGCCATTCAAGTCCTCCTCCCACCGCAGCGCGGGAGGTAGGAGAGGGAGGCATAAGGGAGGCAGGATGTGTGAGGGGGGTGAGGCAGGGAGGTGAGACACGGACGTGTGAAAGGATGTGCAGCTGGTGGCGATGAGATTCTTCAGGCATCTGAAAGGAACTGCTGCAGGCAGTGAGTCTAGCCCTTTACACCCACTGCCTCTGGTAGTGGTAGGTCCCATGTAATAAGCACAGGGAGAAGAAAAGGGAAGGTGGGAGGCGGAGGTGGGATGAGGTGGGCAGGAGAGGTGGAAGGTAAGGGTTGTTATTCCATTTCCCCCACCCAATCATCATTCCATCTCCCCCACAAGCCCATCTCCCCCTCTCCACACCCGGCGCCAGCACGATGCTGCTGTCTCAGCAGGAGCGGGGGGGAGAGTGTGACTATGCTACAGCTTACACCACACTGCTCTCACACTCTACCTACTATTACGGCAACATCCACTGCAGTTACTTTTAAACCACCAAGAACGCGAAAGATTCAAGTGCGGACTTCTCCCCACGCTTCCTTCTCCCCATGCTTCCTTCTCCCCACGCTTCCTTCTCCCCATGCTTCCTTCTCCCCACGCTTCCATCTCCCCATGCTTCCTTCTCCCCATGCTTCCTTCTCCCCATGCTTCCTTCTCCCCATGCTTCCTTCTCCCCACGCTTCCTTCTCCCCATGCTTCCTTCTCCCCATGCTTCCTTCTCCCCATGCTTCCTTCTCCCCATTCCTTCTCCCCATGCTTCCTTCTCCCCATGCTTCCTTCTCCCCATGCTTCCTTCTCCCCATGCTTCCTTCTCCCCATGCTTCCTTCTCCCCATGCTTCCTTCTCCCCATGCTTCCTTCTCCCCATGCTTCCTTCTCCCCACGCTTCCTTCTCCCCATGCTTCCTTCTCCCCATGCTTCCTTCTCCCCATGCTTCCTTCTCCCCATGCTTCCTTCTCCCCATGCTTCCTTCTCCCCATGCTTCCTTCTCCCCATGCTTCCTTCTCCCCATGCTTCCTTCTCCCCATGCTTCCTTCTCCCCATGCTTCCTTCTCCCCATGCTTCCTTCTCCCCATGCTTCCTTCTCCCCATGCTTCCTTCTCCCCATGCTTCCTTCTCCCCATGCTTCCTTCTCCCCATGCTTCCTTCTCCCAATGCTTCCTTCTCCCAATGCTTCCTTCTCCCCATGCTTCCTTCTCCCCATGCTTCCTTCTCCCCATGCTTCCTTCTCCCCATGCTTCCTTCTCCCCATGCTTCCTTCTCCCCATGCTTCCTTCTCCCCATGCTTCCTTCTCCCAATGCTTCCTTCTCCCAATGCTTCCTTCTCCCCATGCTTCCTTCTCCCCATGCTTCCTTCTCCCCATGCTTCCTTCTCCCCATGCTTCCTTCTCCCCACGCTTCCTTCTCCCCATGCTTCCTTCTCCCCATGCTTCCTTCTCCCCATGCTTCCTTCTCCCCATGCTTCCTTCTCCCCATGCTTCCTTCTCCCAATGCTTCCTTCTCCCAATGCTTCCTTCTCCCAATGCTTCCTTCTCCCCATGCTTCCTTCTCCCCACGCTTCCTTCTCCCCACGCTTCCTTCTCCCCATGCTTCCTTCTCCCCATGCTTCCTTCTCCCCATGCTTCCTTCTCCCCATGCTTCCTTCTCCCCATGCTTCCTTCTCCCCATGCTTCCTTCTCCCCATGCTTCCTTCTCCCCATGCTTCCTTCTCCCCATTCCTTCTCCCCATGCTTCCTTCTCCCCATGCTTCCTTCTCCCCATGCTTCCTTCTCCCCATGCTTCCTTCTCCCCATGCTTCCTTCTCCCCATGCTTCCTTCTCCCCATGCTTCCTTCTCCCCATGCTTCCTTCTCCCCATGCTTCCTTCTCCCCATGCTTCCTTCTCCCCATGCTTCCTTCTCCCCATGCTTCCTTCTCCCCATGCTTCCTTCTCCCCATGCTTCCTTCTCCCCATGCTTCCTTCTCCCCATGCCTCCCTCCCACCTCTGCCATGATTCCCCATGGTCCCCCCAAGCACCGTGCACACACACACACACACACCCCTGCTTGTTGGCAAATATCAAGATTGGAGCTCCAACCAGGTCCTCATGTCTCAACACCTTCTCTGGAAGGGAGGAATGGGGTGCATGAGAGACATAAGCACCGGGGAGAGGCAACGGGGAGACAGAGTGGGTGTGAGGCTTGAGAGAGGGAGAGGGAGAAGGCAGCGGCATTCCCCTAGTTGCCCTTACACACACATTGGCATTCCCTTAAGCTGCTAGTTGCCCCTACACACATTGGCATTCCCTTGAGCTGCCAGTTGCCCTTACACACACATTGGCATTCCCTTAAGCTGCTAGTTGCCCTTACACACACATTGGCTTTCCCTTAAGCTGCTAGTTGCCCCTACACACACATTGGCATTCCCTTCCATCGACTCTCCTTGCGCGCATGTGGATCACACACACACACACACACCCACACACACATCAACACGCCCTATCTCCCTCACCCGCCTTCTCTCCTTTTTCCCGTCTCAACGCCATGGAGCACGCTCGCACCCCCTCTGTCCCACCAAATCCCCACCAACTCCCCAGCAACACCCGACACACACCAACTCCCCACCGACTCCCCACCAACTCCCCACCAACTCCCCACCGACTCCCCACCAACTCCCCACCAACTCCCACCAACTCCCCACCGACTCCCCACCAACTCCCCACCAACTCCCCACCGACTCCCCACCAACTCCCCACCAACTCCCCACCGACTCCCCACCAACTCCCCACCGACTCCCCACCGACTCCCCACCGACTCCCCACCAACTCCCCAGCAACTCCCCACCAACTCCCCACCAACTCCCCACCAACTCCCCACCAACTCCCCACCAACTCCCCACCAACTCCCCACCAACTCCCCACCAACTCCCCACCAACTCCCCACCAACTCCCCACCAACTCCCCACCAACTCTCCACCAACTCCCCACCAACTCCCCACCAACTCCCCACCAACTCCCCACCAACTCCCCACCAACTCCCCACCAACTCCCCACCAACTCCCCACCAACTCCCCACCAACTCCCCACCAACTCCCCACCAACTCCCCACCAACTCCCCACCAACTCTCCACCAACTCCCCACCAACTCCCCACCAACTCCCCACCAACTCCCCACCAACTCCCCACCAACTCCCCACCAACTCCGAGGCAGAGAAGCACCCATCGAGCGTCGTGGAATCTGTCGAGGCAGCGTCCACCACGCAGATCACTGCATGCGCGGGGGGAAGGGGAAGGAAAGGGAAGGGGAAGGGACAGGGGAGGGAAGGGGAAGGGACAGGGGAGGGACGGGGAAGGGGAAGGGGAGGGAAGGGGAAGGGACAGGGGAGGGAGGGGGGAGGGAGGGGGGAGGGAGGGGGGTGGGAAGTGGAGGGATGGGAGAGGGAAGGGGAAGGGACGGGTGCGGGAAGCGGGAGGGACGGGGGAAGGGAAAGGGAAGGGATGAGGGAGGGAAGGGGAAGGCATGAGCCTAACTAGAGATGAGGGGAATGGGGGAAGGGGGAAGGCACGGAGATGGGGGGTGAAGGCACAGGTGAATAATTGAGGAAGGGGGGAAGGCAGAAGCGGAGGCGGAGAGGGAAACAGGGTGAAAAGGAAAGAAAACAAGCGAGGCATACAATGCAAAGGAAACAGGGTGCACCCTCTCTCTCTCCCCAAGTCAGCTCTTACCCCTTCCCCCCTCCCACCCTTGTTCTCACACCACATGCCAAACACTCGCCCCGCATTTCCCTCCTCGTCTCAGGTCACTCGCACCTGGCCGCGCAGGACGCATATGATGAGCACAACCCTCACAGTCAGCACTCCTCGTCCTTCTCCCCCATTCTCAACCCATCACAAAAGCGCCTTGGGAGGAGAGCAGCGCAACTCACGGGAGCTCAGATGCGCTTCTTTCGACACCTTTCATCCCTTCAGCAGATGCCGCACCTCGCGACTTCGAGGGCGTTGATTCTGCGCAGCACGCGAACAAAGCTCCCTCAGAACTAACGACTAGCGAACAGATGAATTCAACGCGCTGAAGCCCATCAGATGTACAGCAGTGAACTGTCACCCTCTCGGCAAATCTATCCCGACCAAACTCTGAACGCTTCCGAGAGAGAAGAGTCACGATTCCGACCTAATGACCAAGAGAGAAGTTTCCGAGTCAAGATTTCGAGCGAATGACTAACTTTGCTCCCCATAACCTCTCGCTTCCAGCTCGGCGGCTTCTGTTACACCCAGCAAGACGATCGTTGATCGGAATGTACGACACTCTCCCAAGCTAACCAGAGCTCACAGGTATTCCAGCCACGATCGGTCTTGCCCAGTCGTCGTTGAGCATTTGCGTGTGCTGCAAATCAATCACAGCGAAAACTGCACATCACACGCTATACAAGAGAGAAAATACTCGTTATTGAGTGCAGGTGTCGATGTAGAGTTATCCTTCAGCAAAATCCATACAGCGATTAGGATCACTTGAAATATTTGCAAAGTACGAATGTCAAGACTTTTGCGTACTCTATACAGCTTATGCCATTGAACTAAGCATACAGTAACGAAGTCACAAGAAAGTGCCTTTTCCGGGTTGTGCGTACATTTGACAGCCAATATATAGGCGTAACTGCACCTAGAATATATTACAAGTGTGCACAAAGCTAGCAATCTAAGACACCTAGTAGCTACTGGATAAATATCACGTTTCTGTTCTGTGCTTCCACAGATGATTATCACCCTCTGCTTGCGTCTGTGGCGCCAGCAGATTCAACACCTCCAAGGTCTTGCTGCTGCCTTGGTGCTGCCAGCATTGCACTTTATGCACTTGACAGCGTGCTCTCTCTCCTGCTGCTGCCTCATGCTGCTTGCTGTGGGCTTCTGGTGGGCTACAGCACCCCCACGTGCCTTCCCCTCCACACCACCCACCTTCCCACACGCTCCTGTGCTGTCTACACTGGGAATCCACCAGGGCAGAACCACTCTCAGCAGCGGCAGCAGCAGTGACGCGAGCAGCGAGTGCAACAGCAGCAGCAGCAGCAGCAGCAAGGCGGCGTGCAGTGTGTCGAGAGCATCAGCAGTGGCACCACCTGATCCCACTGCAACCTCCGCCACCAACGACCTGGCTTCATCACTGTACATCGGCACGTCCTTTCCAGAATTCGTATCGTTGCTGACAGAACAACTGACAGAACTCGTCCCGTTGCTGCATGACGTCTCGACGTTGACGCTGCCAGTGCTCGTTTGGTCGCAGCCAGTCCGCGTATCCTCCTCCGCCTCCTTCTTCTCCTCCTCCGCTTCCTCTGCAGCCGCCGCGCATGCAGCGGAGGAGCTCAGCGGCACTTGCAGTTGGGACTGCTTTTCCGTCGACTCAGAAATCGCCTCGGGAGTTTCCTCAGAAGTCGCTTCAAGAGTTGCCTCAAAAGGCACCGCGCATGCAGTCACGGAGCTCGGCGTCACTTTAAGATGCGCGCGGGACTGCGTAACCTCTTCGCGCTTCCTCCAGATGCTCAGGACTTCCGCGAACGACGACGAAGTGTATGCAGGCGCGGAAGCGTTGGCCATTCAACCGAGCGAAGTGTGAGGCCGAAACCGAGCGGCGGAACTAGCAGAGACGATTTGTTAGGGAACACTGATTGCTGTTGCAGAATCGGGTGCAAAGCTAGACAATACCGGAGAGAACTGAAAGCTTAGGATGTTCCGATCTGGCAAGGATAGTAATGCTGCAGCTGTTGGAGCTGGCTCGAGAGTAACGAGATAGTACGAAACTGGCGATCAAGGTCAGCTGGAGAGTTAAAACCGAAAAAGAGAGAGCGATGAATGAGGGTGAGTAGAGGAGTGCGGATTTGAACTCGCAGAGGCGATCGCAGGCGACGAAGGGAGAGCGAGAGGGTTGCTGCGACAAGGCGGGGTGGAGGAGAAGCGACGCACTGGGAACTCACGCAGCGGGCAGGGACGGGCAGAACGAATCTGTGCGCTGTCGGTGTGCGAGATGGCACGAAGCTACTTCCGAGGCAGTGCCAAGCCTCTGGCCGAGGCCTCCGGAGATGAGACAGATCGGTTCAGTCCGGTTTCTTGCCTCTATTAGACGGCGAGGCTCGTACTTTCGAAACAAACCTGCTGGCTAAGCGATTATGCAGGAAGCAGTTGCAAAGCGATTCGCACTGGGAACTCACGCGGGCTGGCACGGGCAGAACGAGCTTGTGCGCTGTCGGTGTGTGGAATCTCATGTGGTTTCGCGAAACGCCAAGGGGAACGAAGCTATTCCCGAAGCTATCTGGCCGTGGCCTCCGGGGACCTGACAGAGCGGTGCAGTACGGTATGTTGCCTTTAGCTGACGGTGTGAATGGTCCATTTCGACCAAACCTGCTGGCTAAGCGATTTCGCCGGGAGGAGCTGCGATGCGAAAGGATTCCCATTCCTGCCCCCGCTGCCCGTGACGGTCTGCGTGTTCGAAGGCGGAGGCGGCTTTGGGACTCCCCCGGGCAGTAAACGTATGCGAAACGCATTTACGACGGACCGGACAGACGCCGCCGATAGATTCGCGTCTGGTTACTCTTCGCGGATCACCTGCTCCGAAATGGCGGAAAGCGACTTCGACGGCAGTGTCTAGGGAAGCCGTAATTGAGATGGGCTTCAGATTCAAAACCATCAGTAGGGGATGAACTCGAGAAAGGAGAACATGAATCTGTACTCTCTCTAGTATGTCTCTATATTATACTCGTAAAGAAGTGAATATGAACCACGAGAACATCTCTCTGTTTTTTTTTTTCAAGATGGAAAACCTTATCACAAGTTGGGTCACAACGGTCAAGCCATTCCCTCCATTCGCATCTAGTAGTCAGGTAGTAGCAACAAACATAAATTAAAGCAACTTTATTCTACACCTTTATTGGGCAGTTGAGACCACGCAGCATTTGACTTGACAGCGGCACATGTCCTGCCACCTTTTTCTCACCACGTACAACCGCTAAACCTTCATTCTTGCCTTCACAAGCAGCTGACAGGAGCAGCACCACTAAGTCTATGTTTCATGGATATAAGCATTGTCCAATCACCTTACTCCTCCTGTTCCTTCTCTTTCAAGCCTCCAGCTGCCTCCCCTCACTTCCTCCTTTCCTATACAGAATCACCTCATATCAGATGCCCTCACCCGCCCGCCAAGCTCCTATCAGAAGGCAGCAGCAGCATCGGCCCGTTGCTTGATGAGGTCTGCTCGTTGGCTCTTCCTCATTGCCTCAACCAGCCACGTCACTCCCTCCCTCACCCCCGTGCTGCTCACACACACAGCCATGCACCCCCCTGCTGCTCACACATAGCCATGCACAGAGACGGTTGTGGATGCACAGTCAGACACACTCCCTCTTTCTCTCTCACACAAACACACAGACACACACGAGCAGACACAAAGAGGCATACATGCACAGTGCCAGGGTCGCCGACAATACGATGACTCAACCTTTGTGATACTGCATCCACAAAGATTTACGATACGACGACTCAGCCTTATGCGCTGTGAGTTCGACGGGAAGTTACAGCGCAAAAAGTCACTTGGACTCAGCCTTATGCGCTGCAACTCTTCCTCTTTAGGCTCCCCACCTCCCTTCCCATCCCTTCGTAACACCACTTGCATTGCAAAAACACACCCTAAGCTGTTCCCACACCCTAACCACAACCTCCTCCCCTTTTCCACACGCTGATGCCCAACCCCCGTTTTCCCTCCTCTCCTCCCAACCATCTCCACCCGCGCCCTCCTTCTCCCACCCCCCTCCCCCACGCCCATCTCACCCATCATAAGCATACACAGGCATGACCATGAAGGAGCACCAATTAAGGTCCCTCGAGCACCCCTTTCCCCCTCCCATCCCTTCCCCCACTTCTTCCCCCCTTTTTCCCCATCCCCTTCCCTTCCCCCTACCCCCCCCCCCTCCCCCTCCTCTCACCCATCATGGGCGCACACGGGCATGACCATGGCGGAGCGCCCCTTGAGGTCCCTCAGCTCCAGGCAGTGAGTCAAGCCCTCCTCGCCCACTGCCCAGGGCAGGTCCTGTGGGGTGGTGATCAGAGGCAGGTGGGAGGGGGAGGTAGGCACGGGAGGTGAGACACTTGAGGTCTGCCAGCCATTTGAGACGAGCGGCAGCGCGGCGATTCAAGTCCTCCTCGCCCACTGCCGAGGGTAGGTCCTGTGGGGCGGCCAAAGGGGCAGGTGGGCGAAGAGGGTTGATAATGCAGGCAGAGTCAAGTCCTTCTGGTAGGTCCTGTCGGTTTGTGTTCACAGGCACGTGGGAGAGGATGTGGAGAGGGAGGTTGGCGAGGGAGGTGGGAGCGGGAAGGAAAAGGGAGGTGGGCAAGGGAGGCCGGAGAGGAATGTGTGAGGGGGTTCCGGCAGGGAGGTGTGAAGGAAGAGCGCAAGGTGGTGATAAGATTTTCCAGGCATCTGAAGGTAACTGCTGCAGGCAGTGAGTCTATCCCTCCACACCCACTGCCTCTAGTGGCAGGTACCATGCAATGGGCACAGGGAGGAGGGCAGGGAAGGTGGGAGGTGGAGGTGGGATGGAGGTGGAAGATGAAGGTTACTCCACCCCCCCCTTAATCACCATTCCATCTCCCCCACAAGCCCGAGAGGGAGGTCCGAGAGGGAGGTGGGAGGGGGAGGTTGGCGAGTGCGTCAAGTCCTACTCGCCCACTGCCTCTGGTAGGTCCTGAGGAGTGGCGGTCAGAGGCAGGTGTGAGGGGGCGGTGGTGGTGATGAGAATTTCCAGGCATCTGAAGGTACCTGCTGCAGGCAGTGAGCCTAGTCATCCACTCCCACACCTAGTCTGAAGGTGTGAGGTGGAGGTGGGAGGGACAGAGGTGCGTTAGAAGCGTGCAGAGAGGTGGCAGCGTGCAGAGCTTGGCTGCTCTCACGCAGCGACCTGATTCCTGCACACACCCACTTCCGCTGGTAGGCTTTCCTTTTAGGTGGGCAGAGTGAGGTGGAAAAGGGTTGGTTGGGACTCAAGCAGGTGTGGTGCAATACGCCCCTTCCCACACATGCCATCCCTCCCCCGCCTCCCCCCTCCCCATCATTCCATCTTTCCTCCCTCTTCCCCCCCCCTCATTCCATCTCCCCCACTCCTCACCCTACACCAGCAATATGCAGGTGTATGGCCTCCCACCTCATGCCTCCCATTCACCCCATATCAAACCCATGCCTTCCATCCCCCCCCACCCCCCGCCTCCTCCATTCCCCCCAACTGCAGAGCACCACACACCTAGTCGTACGGCGGCTGCCATCCTCGCGAGGCTCTGCTTCGATAGTGATGGAATGTGCAGGGCACACCTGGTAGACAACAGAAGAGGGTTGTTAGAAAAAAAGGTACCAACGTTGATTTTTAGGACATGGAATGGGATCTTCAGAATGCGATCTACAATGCCTGCTTGTGCTGAGACTCACCGCTCCACACAGCTTGCACGCAATGCACCTCTCCACTCCAGTCTCATAACGTCTCAAGGGCCTTGAGTCAAGGCGTGTTCACCCCTGAAACGAGCGCTTAGAGGGCTTCTTTCAAAAGGATAGTTGATCTGGCACGAAATCCACAACCACACAAGCGGATTGAACACGAGCTTGTGCTTCAGCTGGGCTAAAAAAAGATGCTGTCATCAAAGAAATATTGCTGGTGACCTTCTTGTCAAAGAAATACTTGAGTGTCATACCCATGCCACGAAACAGCTCTGTCATCAAGAGGGTGCCCATGTTCTTATCGAGAACTGCATGCATGTTCAGTGAAGGGGAGAAAGGGGCCTCTCGCACTCAGTATCATACGCACAAAGCAAAACTAAACAAGTAAGCAAGGACAACTCACGGGTGTATGAAAGAAAACCAAGGACAACTCACGGGTGCTCAGATCAGCTTCTTTCGCCACCTTCGCCGCATCCCGGGACTTCGTGGGCGTTGAATCTGCGCAGCATGTGAAGACAGCTCCTCAAAACCAACGACTATGACCAACGCTAAGAATGTCCAGAAGAAAATCGTTACCCTGTCGATGCGCTGTAGACATCAGCCTTGACCCTCTGAAGATCCTCGCACAGCTGCGTCGCTCAAGCTCTCGGCAAATCGTTCCGGAACCAGCTCTGAACGCCATGGCGAAGAGAGGGGTGTTTAGACAAGCCTGAGCTTACGACTCGATTCTCGCTCCCCGTAACCTCTCGCTCCCAGCTCGGCGGATACTAGCCGATCTTTCTTCGGAATACACTAAGACCCAGCAAGCTGAGAAAAGAAAAGAAAAGTAGAGTGCCACGTGGCACTAGAGAATCTGAGAAGATAAGGATAAGGGTGACTTGGAATGTACTGTTCGGAATGAACAGTAAACACCCCTCTAACAAAGCCGACCTTCCTTCGGAATATACGAGACGTCTCCCAACCCACGCTAACCCGAGCTCAGCGAGAAGCTCGGCCATGATCGCTCTTGGGCAGCCGTCGCGCATTTTGCGTGTGTTGCGCCAGCACACCAAGCACCACGCACAATGTCAACAAAATTGCCGTACTTGTTATTGAGTGCAGGCATCAATGAGAGTTGTCTTTCAACACCACACACACTGATATGGACTTATCTGCTTGCGCTTTCATAATCCTTACTGGAGAAAAGGGAACAAGGCTGCACAATCAAGTGCGATATACAACTTCTATGATTTCAAACTGAGCATACCAAAACCTAATCCCTCGTACATATATCATACGTGGTTATCTTGTGTGTGTGTCAAAATAGAAGGCACCTTGCCCAATTATATCACAGTATGTAAAATCTGACCAGCACCAAAATCAGTATAATACCACCTCATCTACACTCTTCTGCACAGCATGCACACTGGAAGAGAAAATATACATTTTTAGACATTGACAGCCAATATACATGAGTTAGTGCACCTAACCTAATACTCCTAGAAATTATATTATACAAGATTGCACACAGCTACCGTATTACCCCGGATATAAGCGCACCTGCGCTTATAATAAAACGTGTTTTTTTGGGGGGGTGCGCTTATAATTGAGTAAAAAATATAAGCGCATGCGCTTATATAATGACTAATAGACATATATATTCAAAAGGCACGAAATTGTACATCTCCTTCTTGCAACTTCAATCGAATCGATTTTTTTCGCGTCACAGATCGGAATTGTGCGCAGTCGATACTTTGCTGGTGCACATGGGCAAAATTACTCGTCAGACTGCTGGAATGCCAGCTCATACTGACTCGACGAGCAAAAAGTGAGGTCGCCAAAGTCAATCGACGCGAAAATGGTTGTGACCTCGCTGTAAAATTGGATTCCGTTACCGTTTTAATCAATATTTAAAGCCCTATATCGAAATTAGACATGCGCTTATAATAAGTCAGGGTTTTACAGGGGGTGCGCTTATAATTGATGATCGGGCATAAACGCAGTGCTCCAGATAAAAGCGCATGCGCTTAACATAGGCCTGCGGTTATATCCGGGAACATATGGTATCTAAGAGAGTGTCTCTTAGAGACAGCGACTCTACTAGTCATTGGAGATGATTCTGTTCTGTACCTCCACAGATAAATATCTCCTTGTGCTTTTTTCTGTGGCGCCAGCAGCTTCAAGACCTCCAAAGAGGTCTTGCTGCTGCCTTGGTGGTGCTGCCAGCATTGCTCCTCCCTCTGCACTTCACAGCGTGCTCTCTCTCCTGCTGCTGCCTCATGCTGCTTGCTGTGGGCTTCTGGTGGGCTAGAGCACCCCCACGTGCATTCCATGCCTTCCCCTCCACACCGCCCAACTTCACACGCGCTCCTGTGCTGCCTGCCTTGGGAATCCGCCAGGGCAGCACCACTCTAAGCAGCGGCAGCAGCAGTGACGCGAGCAGCAAGTGCAGCTGCAGCAACAACAGCAGCGAGTGCAGCAGCAGCACAAGGGAGGCTGGCATTGCGATGGGGCTGGCGTCACCACCGTCCATCCTCACGTGCTTCTCACAACTCGTGTCGTTGCTTCTGACAGAAAAGCTGACGGAAATCGTCTCCTTGCTGTCGTTGCTGCCAGCGCTCGTTTGGTCGCAGTCACTCTTCAGATCCTCCTCCGTCTCCTCTTCCTCTGCAGCAGGCGCGGAGCTCAGCGTCACTTGCAGCTGGGTCGATTCACAAGTCAAGATCTCCTTGGGAATGGCATGGGAAGTCGACTCCGAAGGCGACTCAAAAGCGGACTCCACAATTGCTTCAACTTCAACAGTTGGCTCACAAGGCGCCGCGCATGCAGTCGCGCAGCTCAGCGTCACTTCAACTTGCGCGCGGGACGGCTTAACCGCTTCGCGGCTCCTCCAGGCGCGCAGCGCTTCCACGAACGACGGGTACTCAGCGGACGACGAGGTGCATGCACGCACGGACGCGACGGCCATCCGAGAAACTGAGAGGTGAGACTGGCGACGATACTCGAGTGAAACGTTAGTACCGAGAGCGTAAAGCTTTCGATGGATGAGAGCTTAGGATAGCTGAAGCTGTGGGAACTCGAAACTCAGCTGAAGTATTGAAACTTAGAGCGACGAATGAGGGTGAGTAGAGGGAGTGCGGATTTAAACTCGCAGAGGCGATCGCAGGCGACGAGGGGAGAGCGAGAGGGTTGCTGCGACAAGGCGGGGTGGAGGAGAAGCGACGCACTGGGAACTCACGCAGCGGGCAGGAAAGGGCGGAACGAATCTGTGCGCTGTCGGTGTGCGGAATGGCCTGGGAACGAAGCTACTTCCGAGGCAATGCCAAGTCTCTGGCCGAGGCCTCCGGAGATGTGACAGATCGGTTCAGTCCGGTTGCTTCGTTTGAGGAGACGGTGAGGCTCGTACTGTCGAAACAAACCTGCTGGCTAAGCGATTATGCAGGAAGGAGTTGCTAAGCGATTCGCACTGGGGACTCAAGGAGCGGGCAGGCACGGGCAGAACGAACATGTGCGCTGTCGGTGTGCGGAATCTCATGCGGATTCGCGAAACGCCAAAGGGAATGAAGCTATTTCCGAAGCTATCTGGCCGTGGCGTCCGTGGACCTGTCAGAGCAGTGCAGTCCGGTGGCTTGCCTGTCGAGAGAATCAGGCAAGGTTGAGTTCACTATGGAGAGTTTGGTACAAATAACACAACCCTAAAGTGTTATCTCCTACAACCCTACCAATATATATCACACATATATATCATTTGACACACCCCCATAGGCAAAGTGGGGGAGAGCAACGGGTCACAAGACCAGTCAAGAGAAGCAAAACAAGCTCAGGGTGGATCACAACGTCACCACACATTCTGAGCACAAGCAAATGGCCACAAGGCCAGTTCACATGCAGAGATATATATGAAGCAATGACAGTACAGTGATGGCTACCTAGCAAGAGCCAGCATACAGGTATATATGTATATAGATCACAGTACAAGCAAAGACTACAGCAAGTGTGGAAGCGTAGGCACAAGGCCTAACAGAGTACAAAAGCGCTGATGATCACCAGACGGAAGTGCCTTGGTGAATATATCAGCAGTGTTGGCCCGAGTGGCCACGTAACGAAGACAAAGCTGGCCTCGCTGCTGCAACTCTCGAGCCAGGAAGTAACGCAGAGCAATGTGCTTCGTTCTATGCTCCAGTCTGTGCTCCTCACACAAGGCAATGGCGGCCTTGTTGTCAACGTACAGCACTGGAGGAGAACGAGGCTGCTCTCCCAAGTCAGTCAGCAGGTAGGTGAGCCAGCGTAACTCCTGTGCAGCCATGGCGGTGGCGTAGATCTCAGCCTCACAACTGGAGCCGAGAACTGAAGACGAGCGTGTAGAACGCCACGAAACTGAACCAGAGCCAAGGCTGAAGGTGTAACCCTGTGACGACCGCTGAGTAGCCAGGTCGTCAACCCAAGAAGCGTCTGAGTGCCCAGTGAGTACAACCTCACTCGTCCCTCCAAGCACTAGCCCCATGCCTGATGTGCTGCACAAGTAGCGCAGTACCCTCTTAGCAGCAGCCATGTGCTCAGGTCGGTGTCGACCAGGAGCCACGTAGCGAGCGAGGAGACCAAGAGGGTACGCGAGGTCAGGTCGAGTGCAAGTCATCAGGTACATGAGGCAGCCGACTAGCTCTGGGTAAGGACCACTCGGCTCTACGGACTCGTCCGAAGGTGGAACTGAGAGCGAGTGACCTGTAGCCAGAGGAGTGGCCTGTGCTGAAGACCAGGTGAAGCCGAAGCGCTGAAGGACCTGCTGCACCATGTGTGACTGAGTCAAGGTGATGGTGCGGCGTGCTCTGTCCCGGGTGATCTGCAAGCCAAGGTAGCTGCGCAGCTCACCCAAGTCTGTGCACGTGTGTCTCTTCTGCAGCTCCGACTTCACGTGGGCGAGAGCCTCAGTGTCAGCAGTGGCAAAAACCAAGTCGTCGACGTACACGAGGATGTAGAACGGCGGCAGTGAAGTGTCGGTGCGCAGAAACAGCGACGGGTCAGCAGTAGAAGGCGCAAACCCAAGAGCCGCAAGCGTAGTCCTCAGTGTGTCGTGCCACTCACGTGGCGCCTGGCGGAGACCGTAGACCGGCCGCCGGAGGCTCCACTGGGTGCCAGGAGGGAACGACCCAGTGAAGCCCGGGGGGCGGCGCAGCCAGATCTCCTCGTGCAGGCTGCCCTGCAAGAAAGCTGTGCTGAAGTCAAGAGAGTGAAGCTCGTAGTCACACTGAGCAGCAACGTGCAGCAGCACCCGAAGAGTGGTCATCTTCGGGGTGGGGGAGAAGGTCTGGAAGAAGTCAACTCCCTCTCGCTGACTGAAGCCTCGAGCCACGTAACGCGCCTTGAAGACAGGCGGAGAACCCGGCGGCCGCTTCACCCTGAAAATCCACATGCCACTGACGATGTTCGCCCCAGGTGGGGGAACCTCGTCGACATAGGTGCCTGTGGACTTCCAGGAAGCCATCTCTGCGTCCATGGCTGCCTGCCACTGAGAGGAGTAGGGACTCTCTATCGCCTCTGCGTAAGAGCGCGGAGTCGGGATGTCTGGTGCATCCGGGTCTCCCTCAGGGGCAAGTAGCGAGGACACAAGATGAGGTAAAGCAGCAGCAAGACACTGGAACTCCTCCTGCCTGTCCTCAAGGACGTCCGTGCTAAGAGCACACTCACCCCCGACGGACGGAGGACAGACAGACGCAGACTCAGCAACAAGACTGGCGGCGTAGTCTAGACGACAGGCAGCAGCAAAGTCAACAAGCTCAGCGACAAGAGCAGACGCAGCAGTAGACTCAAACGACGGGTCAGTGACAACAGTGGCTAGCAGACGCGTGACAGTAGGGTGGTCAGCACGAAACCGGTCAGACTCAGGGTCTGGAACGTCAGGTAGAGAGGACGCAGGAGGAGACGGCAGAGGAACAGGCTGCAGAGCAGAGGAAGGACGACGAACTACGAGGTGTGCGCGGGGGACAGCCGGCTGACGCGAACGAGGAACACGACGACCGGTACGACCAAGACGAGCAGGCGAGACAGGACGCGACACAGGCTCACGACGCTCAGCAGGACTACCAGTCTGCTCAGTGTAAGGAGAAGGAGCAGGCAGCGGTGAGCCAGGCTGTAACGGAAGACCAGTAGACGACGGGAGAGTAAGAACCTGACGAAGAACAGAGTCAGACGGCGGCAGAGACGACGGAGACGGCGGAGCGAAGAACCGTCGTGTCGGCGCAGCTGCACCAGGAGCGGCAGCTCCAGCAGCTCGAGTGCCTCCAGCAGCTCCAGTACCTCCAGCAGCTCCAGTACCTCCAGCAGCTCCAGAAGCTCCAGTCCCAGAGCCGACACCTCCAGTCCCAGGGTCTCCACCCTCTGTGTCTCCAGCAGTAGCACCCCCAGAACCAGCACCTCCAGTCCCAGGGTCTCCAGCCTCAGTGTCTCCAGCAGCAGCACCCCCTGAGCCAGCACCTCCAGTCCCAGGGTCTCCAGCCTCAGTGTCTCCAGTACGAGCACCTCCAGAACCAGCGACTCCAGCACCTCCAGTAGACAAAGGTCCAGCACCACTCCTAGCTCCAGCAGCGCGACGCTGACGGTGACCGTACCAGTCCTGCAGCTGCTGTGGGGTGAGAGGCACCCGTGGACGAAGGCGGCTACTCCAAGGAGACCGCGCAACAGCAGACTCAGAACCCTCAGCGCCAGCACCCCCAACTGCTCCAGAACCTCCAGCGTCAGCACCTCCAGGCTCCACACGCGTAGGCTCAGTACCCGCAGACTCGGCACCCGCAAGCTCAGCACCTCCAGGCTCCTCACGCGCAGGCACAGCACCCTCAGACTCGACACCCCCAAGCTCAGCACCCCCAGGCTCAGCACCTCTAGGCGCCTCTCGCTCAGGCTCCGCACTCCCAGGCTCAGCACCCCCAGAGACAGCACCCCGAGTAGGACCACCTCCAGCAGGACCTGAGTCACCAGTGACCTCAACAGGCGCAGGTACCGGGGGGTCTACCTGAGAAACACCTGAAGGAGCAGGACCTGGCGCGGGGAGGGGGTATACCTGGGGAGGACCTGGAGCGAGAAAGAGCGGCGGGGGGGGGCGAGAGGCAGTGCGGTAGGGAAAGAGACGGTAGAAGGGAACAGACTCGTCAAAGGTGACGTCCTGAGACGCAAAGACACGGCGCGAGGTGGGCTCGTAAAACTGCCAGCCAGGCGCGTCAGGAGGAAAACCAAGGAAGACGCAGGGAATGGCGCGAGCAGAGAGCTTGTCCGCGGTGAGATCGCGGACAAAGGCACGAGCACCCAGACCCGGAAACGCGACGCATCGCCAACCTCCCCCGTCCACAGCAGCGTGGGCGAGGTCTCCGGCAAGGAGACACGGGGCCAGAGGTTGAGCTGATGCGCGGCGTACCGGACCGCGAACGGCCACAGAAAATGGGGAGCCGCCGCATGGATCATGGAGGTACGAGCGACCTCCATGACTAAGCCAATGCGGCGCTCAGCAACCCCATTCTGCTGCGGAGAGGCCGGAAGCGTGAACGACTGGGTGATGCCGTGCTCCGCACAGAAGGCTGCCAAGAGGTCAGAGGAGAACTCACCACCTCTGTCAGAGTGCAGACGCAGGACAGGAAAGTCCCGCTCGAACCGCTCGCGGAGCTGGAGACGCACAGCGCGGATCCAGGGGATCAGAACAGCAGGGACGTCTCCCTTGCTGCGCAAGGGGAAGACCGTGGTGTAACGCGTGTAGTCGTCGACAACCAGCAGAAAGTACCGCTCACGGCCCTGTCCCTGGACGCGGGCTGGGCCCCACACGTCCAGGTGAAGCGTCTGCAGGGGAGCCTCTGTGGGAGGAAACGAGGAGGAGTGAGGAGCGGCGCGCTGCCGCCCCTCGACGCAGGGAATGCAGGGCGGCGCAGGCGAGGGAGGGAGGGCAGGCAGAGACCTGGGAAGCCCAGAGACCAGAGCGAGGGTGCATGCTACGAAGGCGAGGCAGGGAGGGGTGACCAAGGCGGTGGTGCCACAGGAGCGTGTCGTGCGACAGGCGGCGGCACTCACACTGGGTAGCTACCTGAGCAGACGCGTACAGCTGCGGAGACAAAGGAGCGGAGCGTGAAACAGTGGTGAGGGTGTACAGACTGGACCCCGGCTCACGAGTGAACGTGGCCAGGTGGCGGCCAGTCTTGGAGCACGTGCAGATCGCCACACGCTGCCCTCCAGGAGTCCAGGTGTCAACCCAGTGATCCTGGAGGACGGCGTTGCTCACCAGGTTCGTAGAGAACGAGGGAACGTGGAGACCTGACAGCTCACCAGACGGGACCGCCGGGCACGGGAGCACAGTCGTGGCTCGTGCAAGCACTGGGCCCCCAGAGGGGTCAGCCAAGGAGACTGGGACCGGTGCAGGGAGGGGAGTGACGGTGGTGCTATCGCGAAAGAAACAGCGGGAAGCACCAGAGTCAAGTGTAAACGTGTGCAAGGCCTGAGCCGACTCAGTACCAAGGGGAGCAGACTCACTAGCACCTAGGGCTGCAGCCCTTATACCGGGGTCAATACCAGGGTCAGGCGGCACACACAAGTAGCAGTCACCCTCAGCACTAACAGTCAATGCATACATGGCAGCAAGAATAACATCATAGTCCAGATCAAAGATAGGCACATCACGCCTAAGCAGCTCTGCCCAGTTGGGGAATCCAGTAGCATCAGGATACTTGGTACGCCAGGCGTCACTAAGCCTAGCAAAACAACGATACTCAGTGTGAAAACCGTTGCAGGGGCGACCCTTGCGGGGGCCAGTACGAATGACATAGGGGCAGCGGTCAGAACCACGAGACGCCCCACGCCCAGCATACCAGTCATTGAGCTGCTGGGAGGTGAGGGGAGGAAGCTGCTGCTGCTGCTGTGGCTGCTGCTGCTGCTGGCCACCCTTCTGGCCAGATCCACCCCCACTCCCACCTCCACCGCCACTGCCGCTGCCTCCTCCCCCACCACCGCCGCCGCCGCCTCCACCGCCCCCGGTCCTGCCGCCACCCCACCCACCGCCTCCACCCCCACGGCCACCCCCACCACCTCCACCACCCCCGCCGCCTCCACCACCGCTCCCTCCACCGCCACCTCCGCCACCCCTGCCACCCTTGCCGCCCCTGCCACCACCACGCTTCCCACCAGGAGCGGAAGCCGCTGCGACCTTCTCCGCACCGAGGAAGTCGACAGCAGTAGCAGCAGAGGCGTAGGAGGGGTCAAGAGGGGAGGGGGAGCACCCCTCAAAGAGGGGAGTGCGGGGAGTGCCACGAGCAGCACCGACAGCGAGGATGTTCTTCTCTGCTGCGACCAGCTGCTGCTCGAAGTCGTCCAGAGTGATAGTTGGAGGATCCTTGGCAAGGAAGTAATCCCTGACAGAGCGAAGAGTGTCAGGGAGGCGGGTGACGAGGATGTAGAGGGTGAAGTACAGCGGGGGGGTGTTCGTGGCGAGGAACTCGTTGGTAAGAGCGGCTCGAAAGCGGGCGTCACTAGCGCGGAGGTGAGTGATAAGGTCGGCAGCAGTGTGAAACGAGGCTAAGTCTGGGAACAGGTAAGGCAGGATGAGACTACCAACGGTGGCTGTGGCCGGGGCGGAATAGCGGGCAACGACAGCATCATACAGCGTCTTAGCAGTCTTAAGCTGGTTGAAATGCGCGCGCTCAGAGATCGGTAGGTGATTGCGAATAACAAGGCGCGCGACTGCATCACGGAGCTCCCACTGTGCTCGTTCAGGGGCAGGAGCAGTCTCAGCGGGAGTAGGGACAGTGCCGGTCACATAGGCTAGCAGGGACACTCCGTCTGCGACGTCAGTCATAAGGTAAAGGCGCAGGTCACTAAGCCAGGTGTCAAACTCGATGGGGCGGCCGTCAGGCTCAAAGGCGAGAACAGTAAGGGTCGCCATGGTTGCAGCGCAGTCAAAAGTAGCAGGCTCAGGCAGCAGGCTCAGGCAGCAGGCTCAGGCAGCAGGCTCAGGCAGCAGGCAAAGACTGCAGGTTCAGGCAGCAGGCTCAGGCAGCAGGCAAAGGCTGCAGGCTCAGGCAACAGGCAACTGTAGCAGGTAAGGAAGCACGCAGTTCTGTGACAGGCCGCGTGTAGGCTGGCGGGGCGCGACGTGAGCTGCGCGGGCGGTGCGCGGGCCGCGTGCGGACTGCGCGCGGGCTGCGCGCGGGCTGCGCAGGCTCAGTGCGGGCCGCGCGGGCTCGGCGCGGGCTGCGCGCGGGCTGCGCGGGCTCAGTGCGGGCCGTGCGGGCTCGGCGTGGGCTGCACGGACGGTGCGCAGGGCAGCTGCACCAGCGACCTACGGGGCGCGACGCGGCTGGCAGCAGCTGTGCGCGCTAAAAAAAAAAGGCGTGCGCGCGCAGCCGAGGCGCGCGCGGGCAGCAGGCTAGGCAGATACGTATGCAAGGCAGGCAGGTAGGCCGTTGGGGAGGTAACTTAGCACATGGTGGGCCCTTAAGCTTAGGTCTAGGAACCTGCTCTAGATGCCATGTCGAGAGAATCAGGCAAGGTTGAGTTCACTATGGAGAGTTTGGTACAAATAACACAACCCTAAAGTGTTATCTCCTACAACATCTACCCCACTACAGCCTACCAATATATATCACACATATATATCATTTGACATTGCCTTTAGCTGACGGTGCGGATGGTCCATTTTGACCAAACCTGCTGGCTAAGCGATTTTGCCGGGAGGAGCTGCGACGCGAAAGGATTGCCATTCCTGTCCCCTCTGCCCGTGGGCGGTAAACGTATGCGAAACGCATTTACGAGGGACTGGACAAACGCCGCCGATAGTTTCGTGGATCATCTGCTTACTCTTCGTGGATCATCTGCTTCGAAATGCCGGGAAGCAACTGCCAGGAAGTCATCCTGAAGCGACTTCGACGGCAGTGTCTAGGGATAGCGTAAGCGACCAGGGTTTAGGGTTGAACTCGAGAAAAGAGAATATGAATCTGTACTCCCTCTAGTATGTCTCGTTGTAACACACATATTAACACACCTATTGTCTTTCTCTAGAATGGGAATCACACCTATTATCTGCATCCAATCATGTCAAGGTGGATTATCTCTGTTTCCTTTCTTCAAGCTGGAAAATCCTATCACAAGTTGGGTTTCAATTGTCAAGCCTTTCCTTTTTATCTAGTAGTCAGTTAGTAGCACCAATCATATATTACAGCTACTTTGTTCTACACCTTTATTAGGCAGTTGGGACCAGGCAGCATTTTACTTGACAGCAGCACATCTCCTGCCACGTTTTTCTCACCACATACAAATACTCGCATATCTAGCACCACTAAACCTACCGTATCTCACATATCTAGCTACATTCTTGCCTTCACAAGCAGCTGACTGGAGCAGCACCACTAAGTCTATGTTTCAAGACCATAAGCATTGTCCATTGCACAATCACTTTACTCCTCTTCCTTCTCCAAGCCTCCAGCTACCTCCTCCTTTAGATCAGATGCCCTCACCCGCCCACCGAGCTCAAATCAGAAGGCAGCAGCAGCATCGGCCCGTTGCTTGATGAGGTCTGCTCGTTGGCTCTTCCTCATTGCCTCCACCAGCCACGTCACTCCCTCCCTCACCCCCGTGCTGCACACACATTGCCATGCACACACATTGCCATGCACACATGGTTATAAAAGCAGACACACAGTCAGACACACTCCCCTCTCCCTCACACACAAACACAGGCACACACGAGCAGACACACAGAGGCACACATAAACTTTCAGCAAAGTCACTAAGTAGTGCCAGAGCAGTCAAGAAACACCCCACCATGGTAGCCATTAACACGACGACTCAACCATTTATCAGACTGCATCAGCACGTGATTCAAGATGTACCATCACCGGGAACTCACTGGGAACTCACTGGGAACTCACTGGGAACTCACTGGGAACTCACTGGGAACTCACTGGGAACTCACAGCGCAAAAATTACCAGTTTGGGCTCCCCACCTCCCTGGTATCCCTTTGTAACAACCACTTGCATTGCCCAAACACACTCTCAACCCTTCCCCCACCCACATCACCTCGCTCACACATCACACACTCAACTGTTATCACACCCCAGCCCTAGCACACCCTCAGCATTGCCCCCCCCCCCCCCCCCCCCCCCCCCCCCCCCACCCCATCTCACCCATCATAGGCGCACACAGGCATGACCATGGCGGAGCGCCCCTTGAGGTCCCTCAGCTCCAGGCAGTGAGTCAAGTCCTCCTCGCCCACCGCCTCTGGCAGGTCCTGTGGGGTGGCCGTCACAGGCAGGTGGGAGGGGGAGGTGGTAGCGGGAGGTAGGCAAGAGTAGAAGCGTGCAGATAGGTGAGATGAGACATTTGAGACGAGTGGCCCCTTGAGGTCCCTCAGCTCCAAGCAGTGAGTCAACTCCTCCTCGCCCACTGCCTCTGGCAGGTGGGAGAGGGAGGTGTGGCAGGGAGGTGTGGCAGGGAGGTGAGATGGGAAGGTGCGTTAGAAGCGTGCAGAGAGGTCCTGATGAGGACTGGCGAAAATTTGAGACGAGTAGCTGTCCGCTCCGCTGCAGGCAGTGAGTCAAGCCCTCCACACCCACTGCCGCTGGTAGGTCCTCTCAGGTGGTGGAGTGAGCTGCGACAAGGTTAGCACAGAAACTCAAGCAGGTATGGTGTGGGTGCGGTACACCCCCACACCCATGCCCCCACAACCACACCCACCCCCCGTCATCATTCAATCTCCCGACCCTCGCCACTTCAACCACAATGAAAACATATCGGCCTGTTAGTGAACAACAAGGCCTTCTCATGTCTAGTTGTTAAGGCGCCTCAATAAATTCTCCCACCAAGCGCCGCACACACACACCTGCTTGTTGGCGAAAATCAAGATTGGAGCTCCAACCAGGTCCTCATGTCTCAACACCTTCTCTGGAGGGGAGGAATTGGATGCACAAGAGGCATAAGCACGGGGCAAGGCAATGGGGAGACAGGGTGGGTGTGGGGCTTACGAGAGGGAGAGGGAAAATGACAAAGCTGAGGACAAAAAAAAATCTGAAATGATGTTTCTGGACCATCATGAGACCCTCTAAGCTATAAAAACACATCATACTAGGATACTTTTCCACGTTAGCAGATACATAGCATGGAGGGGAATAAGAGAAAAGTAAGGAAACAGTAATGGAAGAGTAAGGGGGAACAGTAATGGAAGAGTAATGGAGTTGCAACAATCCCCCCACGCGAGTGGCGAATGCTGCTAGTTGCCCCAAGAGTGTAGGCACCACCAACCCTTGCTTGCCAAATGTCTATCCTGGTGAGCGTGCCACAATCTAAGTCATAATCCCTCACATCCTTTTCAAGTCCCAACACAACACACTGCAGCACACACACTGCAGTCTCTCCCTCAACGACCCACCGAGCGCGCCTCTGGCGTCGTCGAATCTGTCGGGGCAGGCAGCGTCCACCACGTAGATCACTGCATGCGCCTCCTCGTAATACTTCTCCCATATCGTGCGCAGCCCTATCTGCACGGGGGGGCGAAGGGAGGGGAGGGGAAGGAACGGGGAAGAGAAGGGTAAGGAGTGGGTTAGGGAGAGGAAAGGAATGAGGGGGATGGAGGAGGGGAAAGGGGAGGAAAAAGGGGTAGCGTGAGGTAAGGATTATGTTTCTTAGGAAGTGTCAGAATACCTGGAGGGGTAAATCGTGACCCACCACGCCGTATACACTACTCCCCTGCTTCCTCTCCCCTCTCTTCCCCTCTCTTTCACCCTCTCCCATTTTTCGGCTCTCCTGCCTCTCCGCCTGCCTCCTTCGCTCTCCAATCCACAAGCCACCTGGCCGCCAAGGTACAGTCCTGGTATCCTCCCAACCTCCCTCTCCCATACCGCGACCCACCGCGCATCCAGCACCCCCCACGTTCAACTGGCCACCCGGGTCCACTCTACCCATCATCCCCCCCTCCATCCCTGCGCACCTGCCCCCCCAGGTCCCAGAAGATGAGCTTGGCCTTGTGCGCCTCCACGCGCCCTATCTTTGTGCTTCCCCTCCCATTCCTCTCTCTCTCCCCCCTCTGTCCGCTCTCCCCATTCCCCTCCCTCACCTGTCCGCCCAGGTCCCAGAAGATGAGCTTGGCCTTGTGCGCCTCCACGCGCCCTATGTTGAGTCCCACCGTTGGCACCACGCGGTCGGGCGGAATGCCCTCGTAGTCCGTGTACAGGCCCTTCACGCGCTCCAGGAGGGTCTGAAGACAAGAGGGGGGGGAGCGAGGTGTATGGGGGGAGACTGAGGGGTTTCAGAAAGGGCAGGAGGAGGCGGAATGCCCTCGTAGTCCGTGTACAGGCCCTTCACGCGCTCTAGGAGGGTCTGGGGGGGAGGGGAGGGGTATGGGGGACGACTAAGGGGTTGCGGAAAGGGATAGGGACGGTTGCAGAATGAGGAGGCGGCGGAATACCCTGAAAGTCGTCTCACCGTTTTGCTGGCCTTGTCAATGCCGAGGATGAGCATGTGATACTCACCATGCCTTGGGAGAACAATATACAAACTCTCTTGGTTAATTCTTGGTTGATTCAAACGGTAAAAATAGCCAATTTTGTAGTGAACGTGTGTGACAGTAAAGCGAGGTGAATATATCGTCAACTCCAACGCTCGCCGGCCCCAACCGGTGGGTCACCGTTTTGCCGGCCTTGTCAATGCCGAGGATGAGCATGCGATACCCTCCATGCCTTTGGAAAAGACGTGCCGTCACAAGGTGACTATCGAGTTGACTCGACAGTCGTCTCACCGTTTTGCCGGCCTTGTCAATGCCGAGGATGAGCATGCGATACCCTCCATGCCTTTGGAAAAGACGTGCCGTCACAAGGTGACTATCGAGTTGACTCGACAGTCGTCTCACCGTTTTGCCGGCCTTGTCAATGCCGAGGATGAGCATGCGATACCCTCCATGCCTTTGGAAAAGACGTGCCGTCACAAGGTGACTATCTAGTTGACTCGACAGTCGTCTCACCGTTTTGCCGGCCTTGTCAATGCCGAGGATGAGCATGCGATACCCTCCATGCCTTTGGAAAAGACGTGCCGTCACAAGGTGACTATCGAGTTGACTCGACAGTCGTCTCACCGTTTTGCCGGCCTTGTCAATGCCGAGGATGAGCATGCGATACCCTCCATGCCTTTGGAAAAGACGTGCCGTCACAAGGTGACTATCGAGTTGACTCGACAGTCGTCTCACCGTTTTGCCGGCCTTGTCAATGCCGAGGATGAGCATGCGATACCCTCCATGCCTTTGGAAAAGACGTGCCGTCACAAGGTGACTATCGAGTTGACTCGACAGTCGTCTCACCGTTTTGCCGGCCTTGTCAATGCCGAGGATGAGGATGTGGTACTCGGCCTTGGAGAAGAAGTACCGCCACAGCCCCAGCAGTAGCGAAAACATCGCGACGCTAGGCGCCGCGCCGCGTCTCGCCTCGCCTTCCCTCGCTTCGCCGCGCCGCCTCGCGCCGCGCGCGCACAGGCGACGGTGCTCGCTGGTAGTCCGACAACCTCGCGGCTTCGAGAACTGCTGCTGCTGCTGCTGGCTGCAGCTGGTGCTGGTGCTGCTGGCTGCTGCTGGTGCTCTCTGATCTCTGATAACCGTGTCCGTTGCGGATGAGGAAGCGTCAGCGTCAGACGCAGGCAAAAGAGAACGTCGATCTGGACGAGACGCGCAGGTCCGTTTTGGACATGGAAAACCAGCTCAAGGCAGGGACCCAAACCACGCGCAAACCAGTGCAGGAAGACCCCTCGCTCCCTTTTTCCCCTGATTCTTTGCTTCGCCTTCGTCCTGCGTAATCCAGCCAGACCCTAGGTCTCAAATCTACTCTATAACGCGTTGTTTCGCGGCTTCGTGGCTCGAACTGCGTTTTGGTCGAGACTCACGAGAGAAGGAAGGAACACAGTCCGTGATCCCTAACTATACCGAGGACTTGATAAAGTACAGACAGAAATGAATGAAATCAACGCGATATAAACAGCGGCTTGTGTCTAATGCTTTTGATTGACAATATTCTGAAGGTGGAAATCTATCGTACTAACACAGCTGCAACCGTCTCCTCTTCTCGTGACTCAGGTATTTGCCATCCATCATGGGCCTAAGATGCAACACATACGGATTCCTACGAAAGTCACCAGAGCCGCCGTCTCAAACGGGTCTACGATAATTGCCAGCGAAACGCGGCCGGCAATTCGAGCACAACTGCGACGGCGAAGAGGATATTGAATGAGCTAAAAATTAAGGCGGAAGCATTCGTGGAAGCCAGGTCGCGGGAGACGCCGACAGCGTTTCTAGAGAGATGAGTTACCAGATCCTAGAACTACTAGTCGTCCAACGAAACAAATGAATTCAGTAGCCAGAAAAAGCGAGTCGAGATTCCATTGCCCACAACGACACACCACCACGGTGGGGGAGAATCATTCTGTGAGCAGGTTGAGGAGGATGGAGAAAGGTAGCGAAATGGCGAACAAACGGGGTAGCGATTACTGTTGCAGGATTTGTGCTGTGTCCGGTAACAAACTAGCCGTTTACAGTCGCACAAGGCGGGAAACGGCACTATGCGAATTGCTGGTTTGGGGGAAGGAGCACCACCCCACAACGGACAATTCGATATGTGTACGCATAATAAGAAACCTAGGCCCAAAACCAACAAACAGCAAAGCTCTTGATTCTTGTAGGATGTATTGCTATTGCTTGAAAGATAAAAAATTTCCGTTTTTATTGAAATTGACTCTTATAACTATAATCTACCCTAATGCGATCGTCAAATTTTATAACAGAAGTTTAACAACTGAAGGACATATTCTTTCATAGAAAGAAGCCCACTAAGGGAGTACAACATCTGACCCCTCTCTTGAA
Source organism: Closterium sp. Yama58-4 (assembly GCA_947470075.1). NCBI lineage: Eukaryota > Viridiplantae > Streptophyta > Zygnematophyceae > Desmidiales > Closteriaceae > Closterium > Closterium sp. Yama58-4. The sequence goes on from CANIUD010000471.1 coordinate 120,241, forward strand.
AACGTTTAGGGCGCGTGTCTTTTGGTGTAGACGCTCGAAAAAAAGATCGAACTTTTAACCGTCAGCCTATTCGCAAGGCAATCGTGTATCCTAGTTCAAACTGCGTGAAAGAAGTTGGAAACTGAATCAAAGTCGACATGCGTTCAGATTTTTAGGCTTACTTTTTCCAAACGTGTGTTCTTTTGTGCATGCACGAAGCTCACGTCAGAAACGAAGTATTTTGTACCTGGTTACCCAGTCGTGATACGGTGACGACCTGCCCCGCGCAACGGGGTAACCTACAAAAGTTTAAAGCGACTCGCGATCTACTGTTGAAAGTTGAACATGATAGTCGAACTTTGTTGACGGTGCTTGTTGACATGTGCGATTCGGACTTGTTGACGGTGCTCCTCAACCACTAAAACTCGAGGTGGTCGACCACAGGTCGACCGAAGTTCAAATGTGAAATTTCGAGAAAAAAAACTTGAACTTAGCCCCAACTTCCAAAAGACACGGGCCCTTGTCCCCACCGATAGTTCCGGACCAGAGCCCATGGCCTTGAATACGTAGCTCTGTCACGCTACCTGAACGCTGCCAGGGTTAAAAAGTTCGGGCCAAAACCCTCCCCCCAGGTTACCCACAGCTTACCCCCTGGGGGGATACCCCGGGGTCCTTGTCTAGGTGACCCGCGGGTCACCTCCGCAGCTTTCGCTTCGCGTGGTGACCCCGAGGTCACCCACAGGTGGTGACCCAGAGGGGACCCCTCCCATCCTGCGGGAGTGAATCACACGCGAGCCGCTTCCGCGCTATGCACCACATCGCCAACAGTACAGAATTTTGCAAACAGTACACGAATGACTCTACAGTTTTTTGGCAAAAATGCAAACGAAAACATATAAACCAAAATCCCGATATAGCCACAATTGTAACTATTAATAAACCATTTGTTCGTTTCATAACAGTATTCATTTACCGTTGCTAGGGTTGCATGAGGTTAGAAAATTTAAAGCTCAAGTCTCAAATTGCAGACCGCGCTTGGCAAGTTTAGTAATTTTGATGGCTTGGAGTTCGGAAACTTGGGAACCTACACCCCTGCAATTTGGGACTTCGGAAGCCAAACCCAAAGCCCCCCCTTCTAAACTGTGGCGAGGGGTTGGGCGAAAGTGTAACACCCCTCGCTTACAACACCCCCCTCAACTTTGTGAGCACCTTCTCAAGAGCCTAACGGTCAACCTTACTAAGGTTGAACAATTTGGGCCTTGAGCTTTAATGTATAAATTTCCAGCAAGTTGCGATATTAGCAATTTCTTTCATACATGGTTACATTGAAAGTGCAACAATGCTGGAACTTCTATTAATTGCACAGATATAACCTTCAGCTCAGATGTTAAACATGCACCCTACATGCATCAGGTTTCAGCAGCTATGATTGCCTTTTGCAAGAAATAATTAACCTGTGTATCATGGCGTGCTCCTGCAACACACCAGACAACGAAACACAGGGAAAAACGAAACGGCAGCAAAACAGGGCATTTCTCGGCGACATGGTGTCAAGAACGATTCCAACCTCAAAGATGATGCAGATTGCACGGACATGCCGAGAGGGTGCACACAGCAGACGGGGAAAACAGGAACAGAAACAGTAGACAAACTGGCACGTCCCAGCGACATGGCGCCAAGCAGAATTCGTACCTCACGAATAATGCGATAAGACTGACAAAAGGAGTCGAAATCGACGCACTGGAAACGAGCACTCGACACGTTAGCAGGAAACGGCTTACCAGATGACGTGCCTTGACACGTCAAGAAGCTCGTCACGGAGAGTAACCTGTTGGAAATAGCAAATTGGAATTAAACCAATATTTGCAAAAGCAGAGCACAAAGGCTGTACGGGGGGCTTGCTTACCTCGTAAATGAAATCTAGAGCTTCACACATAAGCGTTTGAGAAGACGGTAGTCGATTCCTGCAAAGCAACACACATGGCTTGAGGAAACAGTTAGCAACTGACGATGGCATACGAAATCGCCAGGTTTATAACGTTGCGCGAGAAGTAATGGAATGACGGGAAATTAAGTAGTTATTGGACCGAATTACACCCTAGTTTCAAAATTTTCGCTTCTCTGGTTTAGTTCGGTTCGGAGCGGTACACCCGATTGGGACATGTACGATTGGGACATGTCCAGGGCGGAATATACCCTTAGATTGCTAGCTCTGTGCAGTGTAATATATACTAGGTGCAGTATTGCATGTATATTGGCTGTCAAATTCCAAGACTGATGTACATTCAACCTTCTAGTGTGCACAGACCTGGAGAAGATACTTTTCTGTTCATCACTTTTGCTTAGGTCAACAGCATAAGCTGTATAGAGTACGTAAAGCATATTTACTCGCAAACATTTTAAGTGATCCTGATCGCTATATGGATGGTGTTGAAGGTTTAAGCTACTTTGGTGCCTAGACTCAATAACGAGTATTTTCTCTCATATCTTCCACGGCGTGTGACGTGCTGCGAGTCATTGTAGCAACGACGACTGGTCAAGAGGGATCGTGGCCGAGATTCTCGGTGAGCTCAGGTTAGCTTCTCGACGACTTGTATGTTCAGAAGCCAACACAGGGCGATATTTATCTGTGGAAGTACAGATCAGAAACGTCTCCAGTAGCTACTAGAGTCTGTGTCTCTTAGATAGCTCTGTGCAATCTTGTACTGTAGACTAAGTGCATTAACTCGTGTATATTGGCTGTCAAATATCTAGACAATTGTGCATTCTTCCTTCCAGTGCGCACACTATGTAGAAGAGTGTAATTGAGTTGGTCGTACACCGCACTGATTGTTCTGTATGTTGGTGGTCAACACTACATTGTGCCGGGAGTCAACGGCCTACTGCCCCATTGAAGAACAGACGGCAGATTTCACCATGACGGACAGAAGCACCGGAGCCGTCTATATTTGCGACGTCACCGTCACTGATCCTATCAGCACCAGGGACCCAGAGGCTCAGAAAGGCAGGGGGTGGGCGGCCCGAGAACAGGCCGACAAGAAGATTAAGCACTATGCCAACCGCCCGGAGACGGTTGGCTTCTTCCCCCTGGCAGTAGACACCTATGGCTGCCCATGCGCGGAGGTTCCGGTCTTCCTTAAGCTTCTTGCAGACACAGCGGCTCGGCGGCACTTCAACGCCGACTCAAAATCTTTCTATGCCGCCAAGTTCTTGCACCAATTCCGGCAGCGTTGGTCGGTGGCTCTGCAACGGGCCCAATCCGTGGGACTTCTCATGAAGTTAGGCGAGGCGGCAGCGGCGGAAAACCCCCCGGTGGGGGGGGATTGGGCATGAGCTGCACCTGGGGGATTGTTTTGCTGTGATGGAGCCTCTCTTGGAGCTGTAGAGAGGGGCGGTAGGGTGATAGCTTTAGCGCTGGTGGTTCGAGTTGTCCGTTGCTTACTCCATACTTTGCATGTGTGTACCTTCTTGATCTATCAATACACGGACCATTAGAGAGAGAGAGAGAGAGAGAGAGAGAGAGAGAGAGAGAGAGAGAGAGAGAGAGAGAGAGAGAGAGAGAGAGAGAGAGAGAGAGAGAGAGAGAGAGAGAGATGGCTTGGGACTAGTCCTTAGCCGTTTTTCAGCCTCTCTGGTCTAGTCTCTAGTCCTTAGCTGTTTTCAGTCTGGTTTTCCTAGTATAAAGCCCATAGTTTCCTGCCCATGGGGCTCATTCTTCACTGGTGAGTTCAGTTTACTCTCCAAAATCGGCGGCTTGTTGGAGAGAGAGTGAGAGAGAGAGAGAGAGAGAGAGAGAGAGAGAGAGAGAGAGAGAGAGAGAGAGAGAGAGAGAGAGAGAGAGAGAGAGAGAGAGAGAGAGAGAGAGATGGCTTGGGACTAGTCCTTAGCCGTTTTTCAGCCTCTCTAGTCTAGTCTCTAGTCCTTAGCCATTTTCAGTGTGGTTTTCCTAATATAAAGCCCATAGTTTCGTGCCCATGGGGCTCATTCTTCACTGGTGAGTTCAGTTTACTCTCCAAAACCGGCGGCTCGTTCGAGAGAGAGTGAGAGAGAGAGAGAGAGAGAGAGAGAGAGAGAGAGAGAGAGAGAGAGAGAGAGAGAGAGAGAGAGAGAGAGAGAGAGAGAGAGAGAGAGAGAGAGAGAGAGAGAGATGGCTCCGGTGGACAACAAACGCGCAGACATCGCCATCCGGGACCGTACCTCAGGCTCGGTGTGGCTGGGGGATATAACCATCACCGATCCCATCAGCTAGAGGGATGAGCAGGCCACGAAAGGAAGGGGGTGGCAGCAAGGGAAGCAGCTGACAAAAAGATTGACCTCTACCGAAACCGTTCATCTTTTGCAGGCTTCTTCCCCCTTGCAATAGAGACCTACGGCTGCCAGTGTGACGAGGTCCCGGCTTTCCTCAAGCAACTCTCGGAATCTGCAGCAAGGAGGCACTTTACCGCTCCCCCCAAATCCTACCAGGCTGCGAAGATGCTACACCTATACCGCCAGCGCTGGTCGGTGGCCCTGCAGAAGGCACAGGCCGTGAGCTACCTCACCAAACTTAACATAGCGGCCCAGATTGAGAACCCACCTCTGAGTGGGTTAGACGGAGACTTGTACCCCGGTGATTGTTTTGCCACTCTAGAGCCGGGGATTGGGAATGAGTAGGGTATTGGGGGGAGGGGGGGGGGGGTGTTTGGCTTGTTGGCTGAGGTGTCACTAGTATCTATCATTGCTGGTTTTTTATTATGCTCTGCATGTTTGTACTTACTTTCTTTATCAATGCAAGGACCGTTCGAGAGAGATGGCTTGGGACTAGTCCTTAGCCGTTTTTCAGCCTCTCTAGTCTAGTCTCTAGCCCTTAGCCGTTTTCAGTCTGGTTTTCCTAGTATAAAGTGTCAAATTATATGCATGTGTTATAATAAAATGTAGGCTTTAGTGGGGTAGCTAATGTAGGGTATAGATTTTGTTACTTGTACCCAACTTTCTCGATAGTCCCTTCATCCCTACCAATGCCTAAGTCTAAGATGGTATCTAGAGCAGATTAGGTCTTTAGGACCTAAGTTTGGGCCCACCGTTACCACGTTACATCTCCTACGGTCCTACCTGCCTTTGCCTTGCCTGCTGCACGCGCGCGCCTCGGCTGCGCGCGTGCGTATTCTCTTTTTTTTTAGCGCGCGCAGCTGCTGCCAGCCGCGTCGCGCCCCGCTCGTCGCCCGCGCAGCCCGCCCTAGGCCCGCGCAGCCCTCGTGCGGCCCGCAGCTGCCCCGCGCACCGCCCGCGCAGCCCGCGCCGAGCCCGCGCAGCCCGCGCGCAGCCTTCAGCCGCGCGCAATCAGCAGCCGCGCGCAGCCCGCAGCCGCGCGCAGCCCGCAGCCGCGCGCAGCCCGCAGCCGCGCGCAGCCCGCAGCCGCGCGCAGCCCGCAGCCGCGCGCAGCCCGCAGCCGCGCGCAGCCTGTAGCCGCACGCAGCCCGCAGCTGCGTGCCCTGCCCTACCTGTGCGCCGCCGCCTTGCCTTGTGCACTTCGTCGCCCGTGTGCCGCGCGTTCGCTCTAGCCGCGCGCCGCCCTTCGCGCCGCCCTCTCACTGACGCGGCCTCGCCCTGCTGCTGACGCCCTGTGGGACCCGCGCGCTGCCCTGCACCAGTGCAGCCGCCCCTGGACCCTTGAGCAGCCGCCCCTGGATTCAGAGCAGCCGTCCCTGGCCCCTGCAGCAGCCGCCCCTGGAGCAGCCGCCCCTGGAGCAGCCGCCCCTCCTCCGCGGCCTCGTCGCGCCCCCCCCCCCCTTCGCGGCCCTTCGCGGCCTCCTCAAGGCCCCTTGCGCCCCCCCCCTTCGCGGCCCCCTGCAGCAGCCGCCCCTGGCCCCTGGAGCAGCCGCCCCTGCAGCTGCCGCCCCTGCCCCTGGAGCAGCCGCCCCTGCAGCAGCCGTCCCAGGACCTCTGCAGCCGCCCCTGGCCCCTGGAGCAGCCGCCCCTGCAGCAGCCGCCCCTGCAGCAGCCGCCCCTGGCCCCTGGAGCAGCCGCCCCTGCAGCAGCCGCCCCTGGCCCCTGGAGCAGCCGCCCCTGCAGCAGCCGCCCCTGGCCCCTGGAGCAGCCGCCCCTGCAGCAGCCGCCCCTGGCCCCTGGAGCAGCCGCCCCTGGAGCAGCTGCCCCTCCCCCCCCCCCTCCCCCTGCAGCTGCCGCGGAGCCCTCGCCCTGCAGTGGTGCCGGCCTTGCCGTTGCAGCCGTCGTACGCCTACCTTTCTTGCCACTGGTGAGCACTGTCCTGCCCGTACTGCTGTTACTGCTGCTCCTGCTGCTACTGCTGCTACTGCTCTTTCTACTCCTACTGCTGCTAGTGCTGCTACTGCTGCTCCTGCTGCTACTGCTGCTCCTGCTGCTACTGCTGCTACTACTGCTCGTGCTGCTCCTACGGCTCCTCCCCTTTCTACTGCTACTGCTGCTCCTGGCGTGGCCAGATGCAGCTCCAGCGCCGTCCGCGTGAGTCCCTCACGCCCCCACAGCTTCATGAGTGGTACGCTCGTTGGGGTTGTCGGGGTGGCCGTAGTGGGAGTCGTTCTGGCGTGAGTAGTTTCGGGGCTTCTTGTAGTGGCCAGGTGCAGCTGCAGCGTCGTGTGCGCGCGGTCCCTTCGCCCCCGCAGCTTCATGAGTGGTACTTTCAGCGGGGGGGGTCACGGGGTTCTGCTCGCTGCCCGTACGTCATTCGCACTGGTGCTCGGACTGGCCAGCCTTGCGGGACGTTTGGTCACACAGAGTCCCGCTGCTTCGCCAGTCTGAGCGACGCCTGGCGTACAGAGTTTGGCGACGCGGCTGAGCTCCCCAACTGGGTCGAGCTGCTACGGCAGAGGGTAGATGTCTATGCTCTTGACTTTGATGCTATCCTCACTGCCATGTATGCATTGTCTACTAGTGATGCCGGTGACTGTTCCCTGAGTGTTCCGCCCGACCCGGGCGGTGCAGCTGCTGCTCTAGGTGCCAGTGAGTCTGCTGCTCCAGGTGCTAGTGAGTCTGCTGCTCCAGGTGCTGGTGAGTCTGCTCTCTCAGGTACCACGTCTGCTCCGGCGTCGCACACTTTCACCCTTGATTCGGGTGCTTCCCGCTCCTTCTTTCGAGACCGCACCACTCTCACGCCGCTCAGTCGGCCGGTTGCGGTCTCCCTGGCAGACCCCTCTGGGGGTCCTGTTCTTGCCCACTACTCCACTGTACTACCGTGTCCAGCAGTCCCGTCTGGCTCCCTGTCGGGTCTTTACCTCCCCTCGTTCTCTACGAACTTGGTGGCAGGTGCTGACCTACAGGATGGGGGGGTTGACCAGTTCACCCCTGCGCGTCAGCGAGTGACCCACTGCACGTGTGCAGAGACGGGCCGACACTTGGCCACGTTTACCCGTCGGCCGGGGTCGAGCCTGTACACCCTGACTACCGAGTCTCCTCCGGTTGCTGTGCCTGGTCAGGTAGCTGCGTCGGGTCAGGTGTTTGCTGCAGCGTCTCGGTCTGGTCCTGAGTCTGCCCCCTGCTCGTGTCGCCTCCTGTCCCACGAGACTCTTCTCTAACACCACCGTCTTGGTCACCCCTCCCTGCCTCGTCTCCGAGGCATGGCCTCTCGTGTCCTGGTCTCTGGTCTCCCCCGGTCTCTCCCTCCCCTCCCTCCGGGGCCTGCCCCTACCTGCGTTCCCTGCGTCGAGGGGTGGCAGCGCGCCGCTCCTCACTCCTCCGAGTTTCCGCCGACAGAGGCTCCGCTGCAGACTCTTCACATGGACGTGTGGGGCCCAGCCCGCGTCCGTGGACAGGGCCACGAGCGGTACTTCCTGCTGGTAGTTGACGACTACTCGCGTTACACCACAGTCTTCCCCTTGCGCCGCAAGGATGAGGTCACTGAGGTGTTGATCGACTGGATCCGCGCTGCTCGTCTCCAGCTCAGGCAGAGTTTCCGCTCTGACTTTCCTGTTCTGCGTCTGCACTCTGACAGAGGTGGCGAGTTTTCCTCCGGCCCTCTACGAGCCTTCTGTCGTGCGAGGGGCATCCGCCAGATGTTCACGCTTCCGGCCTCTCCGCAGCAAAATGGGATTGCTGAGCGCCGCATTGGCATGGTCATGGATGTCGCTCGCACGTCCATGATCCATGCGGCTGCTCCCCATTTTCTGTGGCCGTTTGCGGTTCAGTACGCGGCGCGTCAGATCAACCTCCAGCCCCGGGTCGCCACGCCGGACGCCTCCCCCACTCTGAGGGTGACGGGACAGGTTGGCGATGCGTCTGCGTTTCGTGTCTGGGGATCTCGGGCTTTTGTCCGAGACTTGTCTACGGACAAGCTGTCCTCCCGTGCTGTTCCCTGCATCTTCCATGGCTTCCCCCCTGACGCGCCTGGTTGGCAGTTTTACCACCCCACCTCGCGCCGTGTTCTGTCCTCCCAGGACGTCACGTTTGACGAGTCGGTTCCGTACTACCGTCTCTTCCCTTACCGTGCTGCCCCCCTTCCCCCCCCCCCCCCCCCCCCGCTCTTCCTTACGCCAGGTCCCCCCCCGGTAGACCCCCTCCCCCCTCAGGGTCCTGCTCCTTCAGGTGTGTCTCAGGTAGACCCCCCCCCCTTGGCTGAGCCTTTGGAGGTCACTTCCGACACCTCTGGCTCACCTGAGGGGGGTGACGTTGCTGCTGACGACTGCTGCCCCGGCAGCCTACCGCTGCGCACCACGCTTGGAGACCCCTCCGGGGTTCCCTCCGCGACCTTCTTCGCCGCCTCTGCAGCCGGTTACTGTTGACTCTGGTGCTGTTGGGGGTGGTGCTCCTGGAGGTGCTGCGTCTGGGGGTGCGGAGTCTGGGGGTGCTGAGCCTGCGCGTGAGGAGACTGGAGGTCCTGCGCCTGGGGGTGCTGTGTCTGGGGGTACTGAGCCTGTGTCCGCGGAGTCTGGGGGTGCTGAGTCTGGAGGTGAGACGCTTGAGGGTACTGGGACTGCTGGTGCACGGCCTACTTGGAGTGGCCGCCTTCGTCCGCGTGTGCCTCTCACCACTCAGCAGCTGCACGACTGGTACGGTCGCCGTCAGCGTCGCGCTGCTGGAGCCCGGGGCTCTGTATTGGAGGTACTGGAGCTGCTGGGGCTGGGGGTGCTGCGCCTGGAGGTGCCACTGCTGGAGACACTGAGGATGGCGACCCTGGGACTGGAGGTGCTGGTTCTGGGGGTGCTGCTGCGGGAGACACTGCGGTTGGAGACCCTGGGACCGGCAGTGCTGGTTCTTGGGGTGCTGCTGCGGGAGACTCTGCGGTTGGAGACCCTGGGACTGCAGGTGCCGGTTCTGGGGGTGCTGCTGCTGGTGGCACTGGCTCAGGAGCTGCTGGCGCTGGAGGTCCCGGTTCTGAGGCTGGAGCTTCAGGAGCTGCAGGAGGCACTGGAGCTGCTGGGGGTACTGGAGCTGCTGGAGCTGCTGGAGCTGCTGGAGCTGCCGGAGCTGGTGCAGCTGCACCGACACGACTGTTCTTCGCTCCGCCGTCTCCGTCGTCACTGCCACCATCTGACTCTGTTCTTCGTCAGGTTCTTACTCTCCCGTCGTCCACTGGTCTTCCGTTACCGCCTGGCTCACCGCTCCCTGCTCCTTCTCCCTACACTGAGCAGGCAGGCAGTCTTGCTGAGCGTCGTGAGCCTGCGTCGCGTCCTGTCTCGCCTGTTCATTCTGGTCGTACCGGTCGTCGTGTCGCTCGTGCGCGTCAGCCGGCTGTCCCCAGCGCACACCTTGTAGTCCGTCGTCCTTCCTCTGCTCCGCAGTCTGCTCCTCTGCCTTCCCCCCCTGCGTCCTCTCTGCCTGCCGTTCCGGACCCTGCGTCTGACCGGTTTCGTGCTGAGCACCCTACAGTCTCGAGACTTCAGTCAGCGGCAGGGAGTTGACTACTTTCAGACCTTCTCTCCCACCCCGAAGATGACTACTCTTCGGGTGCTGCTACACATAGCCGCTCACCGTGACTACGAGCTTCACTCTCTGGACTTCAGCACAGCCTTCTTACAGGGCAGCCTGCACGAGGAGATCTGGCTGCGCCGCCCACCTGGCTTCACTGGGAGGTTTCATCCTGGCACCCAGTGGAGCCTCCGGCGGCCAGTCTATGGTCTCCGCCAGGCGCCGCGTGAGTGGCACGACACACTGAGGACTACGCTTGCGGCTCTTGGGTTTGCTCCTTCTACTGCAGACCCGTCGCTGTTTCTACGCACCGACACCTCCTTGCCGCCGTTCTACATCCTCGTGTACGTCGACGACTTGATCTTTGCTACTGCTGACACTGCTGGACTCGCCCACGTGAAGTCCGAGCTGCAGAAGCGACACACGTGCACAGACCTGGGTGAACTGCGCAGCTGAGTCTGTTGGCGCTGCTTCTACTCCTGGTGGGAGGCGCCGCACCGGCAAGGGCAAGGGGGGCAAAAGTGGTGGTGGTGGCACTGGGGGGGGAGGAGGTGGGGGAGGTGGGGGGGGAGGCGGTGCTGGAGGGAGCGGTGGCGGGAGCGCTGGTGGGAGTGGGGTCGGTGGTGGAGACGGGGGCGGCGGAGGAAGCAGTGGCAGTAGTGGCGGCGGCGGCGGTGGCGGCGGTGGCGGTGGTGGCGGTGGTGGCGGTGCCGGTCGGAGCGGTGGTAGTGGTGGCGGCGGAGGTCGGAGTGGAGGCACTGGCTCGGGCCAGAGCTCCCAGCAGCAGCAGCGTCCCCAGACGACCCAGCAACTTCGTGAGTGGCTTGCTCAGCGTGGGACGTCGGGGGCCAGTGCCCGCTGTTCTTATGTCATTCGCACAGGTGACCGCAAGGGACAGACGTGTGGGAGGTTCCACACCCCGTACCGCTGCTTCTCCCGCCTTGACGACGCTTGGCGTGAGGAGATGGGTGCGGATGTTGAGCGCCCCCGCTGGGCTGAGCTCATGAGGGCTGGTGTTGATGTCTTTGCTCTTGACTATGATGCTATTATTGCTGCCATGTATGCATTGACTGTTAGTGCCGAGGGAGACTGTTACTTGTGTGTGCCGCCTGACCCAGGTATAGAGCCCGCTGCCCTGGGTACTAGTGAGTCCGCTCTCTCTGGTATGGTGCCCCCTGTACTTGCTCCCCCCAGTGCTGTCCCGGCTGGTTTCGAGTCTGCTCTCTCAGGTACAGCACCCACAGAGACACCTCTCTCAGGTACCGCACCGGCTGAGGCCTGTCACACCTTCACCCTTGACTCAGGTGCTTCCCGTTGCTTCTTCCGTGACAGTACTGAGCTCACACCGCTTCCTGCACCGGTCCCAGTCTCCTTGGCTGACCCCTCTGGGGGCCCAGTCCTTGCCCAGTCCACCACTGTCCTCCCTTGTCCGGCGGTTCCGTCTGGCTCGTTGTCGGGTTTCCACCTCCCCTCGTTCTCGACGAACCTGGTGAGCAACGCTGTCCTCCAGGATCAGTGGGTTGACACCTTTACCCCTGGCGGACAGCGTGTGGCGATCTGCACGTGCTCCAGGACCGGCCGTCACCTGGCTACGTTCACCCGTCGGCCGGGGTCGAGTCTCTACACACTGACCACTGCGTCTCCCCAGGTAGCTGCTGTCGGTCAGGTGTCTGCGTCAGGTCTGGTGGCCCACGCCTGTGAGTGTCGTTCCCTGTCGCACCAGACTCTTCTCTGGCACCACCGCCTGGGTCACCCCTCCTTGCCACGCCTTCGTGGCATGCACCGTCGCCTCCTTGTGTCCGGTCTTCCCAGGTCCCTCCCTCCCCTCCCTGCCTCGCCTGCGCCGCCTTGCCTTCCTTGCGTCGAGGGGCGGCAGCGCGCCGCCCCTCACTCCTCCTCGTTCCCCCCGACAGAGGCTCCTCTGGAGACCCTCCACCTGGACGTGTGGGGCCCAGCCCGCGTTCGTGGTCAGGGCGGTGAGCGGTACTTTTTGCTGGTTGTCGACGACTACTCGCGTTACACCACGGTCTTCCCCTTGCGCACCAAGGGTGAGGTCCCTGCTGTTCTGATCCCTTGGATCCGCACGGTTCGTCTCCAGCTCCGCCGCCGTTTCCGGACGGATCTTCCTGTCCTGCGTCTGCACTCTGACAGAGGTGGTGAGTTTTCCTCCGACCTCTTGAGGACCTTCTGTCAGGCGGAGGGCATCGAGCAGACCTTCACGCTTCCGGACTCCCCACAGCAGAATGGGGTTGCTGAGCGCCGCATTGGCCTGGTCATGGAGGTCGCTCGTACCTCCTTGGTCCACGCGGCGGCTCCCCATTTTCTGTGGCCGTTTGCTGTCCGGTACGCCGCGCATCAGCTCAACCTCTGGCCCCGTGTCTCCTTGCCGGAGACCTCGCCCACACTGCGTTGGACGGGGGAGGTTGGCGATGCGTCGCGCTTCCGGGTGTGGGGTGCTCGTGCCCTTGTCCGCGATACGTCCGCGGACAAGCTCTCCTCCCGCACGCTTCCCTGTGTCTTCCTTGGCTTTGTCCCTGACGCGCCTGGCTGGCAGTTTTACCACCCCACCTCGCGCCGGGTCTTCGCCTCTCAGGATGTCACCTTTGACGAGTCGGTCCCTTTTTACCGTCTCTTCCCCTACCGCACTGCCCCCCTCCCTCCCCCGCCGCTTTTCCTTGCTCCTGGTCCCCCTCCGGTAGACCCCCTTCCCCCTCAGGGTCCTGCTCCTTCAGGTGTCTCTCAGGTAGACCCTCCTCCCGTCGCTGAGCCTGTCGAGGTCACAGGTGACTCAGGTGCTGCTGCGGGTGGTGCTGCTGGGAGTGCTGAGCCTGGAGGTGCTGAGCCTGGGGGTGCTGGGCCTGGGGGTGCTGGGGCGGCAGGTGCTGGGACTGAGGGTGCTGGAGCTGAGGGTACGGTGCCTGAGAGTACGGAGCCTGGGGGTGCTGAGCCTGGGGGTGCTGAGCCTGCGGGTGCGGGGCCTGGGAGTGCTGGGACTACGGGTGCTGGAGCTGAGGGTACTGTGCCTGAGAGTTTGCCGCCTGGGGGTGCTGAGCCTGGGGGTGCTGCGACTGGGGGTGCTGAGCCTGCGGGTACTGAGCCTGCGGGTACTGAGCCTGGGGGTGCTGCTACTGAGCCTACGGAGCCTCGGGTTACTGCGTCTGGGGGTGCTCCGGTTCGGGGTGCTGAGCAGTCTCTCACACCGCAGCAGCTTCGCGACTGGTACGTCCGACGCTTTCGCCGTCCTAGTGGCTCGGCTGGAGTTTGGGGTGCTGGAGCTGCTCGTCCTGGGGGTGCTCGTACTGGGGGTACTGGAGCTGCCGGGACTGGCTGTTCTGGGAGCACTGTGACTGGAGCTGCTGGAGCTGGGGACTCTGGCGCTGGCGGTGCTAGCGGAGTTGGAGCTGCCGACTCTGGGGGTGGCGCTGCTGCTGGTGCTGCGGACCCACCTGGTGGAGCTGCTGCTGGTGCTGAGGAGTCGGACGGTGGAGCTGCTGCTGGAGCTGTGGACCCGGACGCTGGAGCTCCTACTGGTGCTGAGGACCCGGCCGCTGGAGTCCCGTCTGCTTCTGGAGACGCTGCGCGGCCGCGACCGTACTTCGTACCGCTCCTTCAGCAGGTTCTTGGGCAGGCTCCTCCTCCTTTTCCTCCTCCCTCCGTAGAGTGTCCTCCGCCTGTCCAGCCGCAGTCACAGTTACCGCCTGCCTCGCCTCTCCCTGCTCCCTCTCCTTATACTGGTCCCACAGGAGGTCTTACAGAGCGTCGTGAGCCTGAGTCTCGTCCTGCGTCGCCTGTTCGTCCTGCTCGCACTGGTAGTCGTGTCCGTCGTGAGCGTCCTCCTCCTGTCCCAGGCACTCACTACATGACTCTGCGTCCCTCTACTGCTCCTCGGCGTGTCCCTCTACCGTCTCCTCCTGCGTCCTCTTTGCCTGCCGTTCCGGACCCTGAGTCTGACCGGTATCGCGCTGAGCACCCTACAGTCACGCGTCTTCTCGCCACTGTTGTCACTGACCCGTCGTTTGAGTCTGCTGCTGCGTCTGCCCTGGTCGCTGAGCTTGTCGACTTTGCTGCTGCCTGTCGTCTAGACTACGCCGCCAGTCTTGTTACTGAGTCTGAGTCTGTCTGTCCTCCGTCCGTCGGGGGTGAGTGTGCTCTTGGCACGGACGTCCTTGAGGACAGGCAGGAGGACTTTGACTCTCTTGCGGCTGCTGTACCTCATCTCGTGGCCTGGTTGCTTGCCCCTGAGGGAGACCCGGATGCATTAGACATCCCGACTCCGCGCACTTACGCAGAGGCGATCTCGGGTCCCTACTCCTCTCAGTGGCAGACAGCCATGGACGCAGAGATGGCATCCTGGAAGTCCACAGGCACCTACGTCGACGAGGTTCCCCCTCCTGGGGCGAACATCGTCGATGGCATGTGGATTTTCAGGGTGAAGCGGCCGCCAGGTTCTCCGCCTGTCTTCAAGGCTCGTTACGTTGCTAGAGGCTTCAGTCAGCGTCAGGGGGTCGACTTCTTCCAGACCTTCTCCCCCACCCCGAAGATGACCACTCTTCGGGTTCTGCTGCACGTTGCTGCTCAGCGTGACTACGAGCTTCACTCTCTTGACTTCAGCACAGCGTTCCTGCAGGGCAGCCTGCACGAGGAGATCTGGCTGCGTCGCCCACCTGGCTTTACTGGGTCGTTTCCCCCTGGTACCCAGTGGAGTCTCCGCCGGCCAGTCTACGGTCTCCGCCAGGCGCCACGTGAGTGGCACGACACACTGAGGACTACTCTTGCGGCTCTTGGGTTCGCGCCGTCTACTGCTGACCCGTCACTGTTTCTGCGCACAGACACGTCGCTACCGCCGTTCTACATCCTCGTGTACGTCGACGACTTGGTCTTTGCTACTGCTGACACTGAGGCACTCGCTCGTGTGAAGTCGGAGCTGCAGAAGAGACACACCTGCACTGACCTGGGTGAACTGCGTAGCTACCTTGGCTTGCAGATCACCCGGGACAGAGCTCGCCGCACCATCACCCTGACTCAGTCACACATGGTGCAGCAGGTCCTTCAGCGCTTCGGCTTCCAGTTCTCCTCACCACAGGCCACACCTCTGGCTACCAGCCACTCGCTCTCAGCTCCACCTTCGGACGAGTCCGTAGAGCCGAGTGGCCCGTACCCAGAGCTTGTAGGCTGCCTCATGTACCTGATGACTTGCACGCGACCTGACCTCGCGTACCCTCTTAGCATCCTTGCTCGTTACGTTGCGCCTGGGAGACACAGGCGAGAGCACTGGGAGGCTGCTAAGAGGGTGCTGCGTTACCTGTGCAGTACATCAGGCATGGGGCTGGTGCTTGGAGGACGCGACAGAGTTGTCCTCACTGGTCACTCGGACGCCTCTTGGGTGGACGACCTGGCTACGCAGCGGTCGTCACAGGGTTACACCTTCAGCCTTGGCTCAGGTTCTGTCTCGTGGCGGTCCACCCGCTCTTCCTCTGTTCTCGGCTCTAGTTGTGAGGCTGAGATCTACGCCACAGCCATGGCTGCACAGGAGTTACGCTGGCTCACCTACCTGCTGACTGACTTGGGAGAGCGGCCTAGTTCTCCTCCAGTTCTGTATGGTGACAACAAGGCGGCTCTTGCCTTGTGTCAGGAGCACAGACTGGAGCACAGGACGAAGCACATTGCTCTTCGCTACTTTCTTGCTCGAGAGCTTCAGCAGCGCGGTCAGCTTCGGCTTGTGTACGTGGACTCGAAGGCCAACACTGCTGATATCTTCACCAAGGCGCTCCCGCCTAGTGATCATCAGCGGCACTGTACTTCTTTAGGCCTTGTGTCCACGTTTCCTCACTTGCTCACTGCTTGACATTCTTTGTACTGTACTTTATATATATCTTGTTGCTTGCTTGCTAGGTTTTGATCACTGTGTTGCTTGTCTTGTACTATATCTAGCACTGCATGTGAACTGGCCTTGTGGCCTTTACTTGTGCTCGGAGTGTGGTGACATTGTGATCCACCCTGGGCTTTGCTTTGCTTTGCTGGACTGGTCTTGTGACCCTTTGTTCTCCCCCACTTTGCCTATGGGGGTGTGTTAAACTGTATTATGCTTGTAGGCTGTAGTGGGGTAGCCAATATGGGGTACAACCCCAACTAGGGTTTCATATTTGTACCCAAACTTCTGCTAGTTCATTCATTCTTGCCTAGTGATTCTGAGAGCAACTGCAACGTGGGGACTAGCCCTTCCTCGTCTTACAACTTCCTCCACAGATCCTGGACAAGTACAGCCTCTGTCTTCTGGCACCACTCCTGAGGTTGGAGAAATCTCCCACGTGTCTCGGTGCGTGGAAGGTTCTGTTGTTCCTGCCACGGCTGACTCTCCGACCCATACCTGAACCGATTACTGGGGGCCGCTGGGCACGAATCAAGGCTCGGGTGCATAGATTTCAGCAGGGGCAGTGGGACAACCTCTTCGAGGAAGCCGACATCATCCCCGGTACTGAGGCCCCGCTACGACACCAACCTGATGACGAAGGGATTTGTGCACGCGCGGAGGGACTTATGAAAAAAGGGAATATTTCTAAAGCGGTAGCCGCGTTACGCACCAGCCCTCTCGCCGAACCTACCTCGGCAACCCTCGCTGCACTCCAAGCGAAACATCCACCTGCCGCGGACAACATCCCGGCGTGGGTAACCGGGATAGCAACCTCTGAGCTGACAGTCCCGATCGATGCACTCCGCGAAATCCTGGCGAGATGCGCAAACGGGGTGGGAGCAGGGCCCACGGGAATGTGTTTTGAGCACCTGAGAGATCCAGCACTGGCTAACGAGGAGATTTTTATCCTACTCACTAAGACGGTCAATAACCTCCTTAGTGGCTTCCAGTCCCAGGAGCTGCGAGACCTTATCCTCCCCTCGCGCCTGATAGCTCTAGAATAACCAGGGGGAGGAGTTCGGCCTATCGCCATTGGCGAGACTCTGCTCCGCGTCGTAGCGAAAGCAGCACTTTACTCGCTTGGCCCAAAGATTCGCGAGTTCTTTTTACCGGTCCGATTTGGAGTGGCTATCCCGGGAGGAGCGGAGTGCATCATACATTCGGTCAGAGCGCTACTTCAGGAGGACAAAGCACGGATCGCGATGCAGCTAGATATAGAAAATGCGTTCAACAGTGTTGAACGCCGAGCCTTTTTCGAGGCGCTGCAGTGGTCCAACCTCAGCCCCTTAATTCCTCTAGTCCGGAACCTCTACGACGGCCCGTCGAGGCTAATGGTGGACCAGCGTTTCGACACCGACCACATCATCAGCTTCCGGGGGGTTCGGCAGGGCGACCCGCTTGGCCCACTCCTGTTTGCAGCGGCAATCCAGCCGGCCCTGCTGAGCGTGACCACGACATTGCCGGAGGTGGCGGTCGTCGGCGCCGATTGTCGGCCCACGGGAGGCCACCTTCCTCGCCTGTAACACGATCGCCACGGCCTTGGAAGCATGTGGACTCCGTTGCAACGTCACCAAATCATCGGCCAGGGGGAGGGACGCAGGCGAGCAGCAGGATGAGCTACCACTTGGGCTGACCATGAACCCGGGAGGCATCAAAGTGTTAGGCAGCCCGATCGGTACTGCCGGCTTCTGCACTGACCATGTCAGAGCCGCATTGGGCGAGGCAGCTTCACCACTACTCCTCATCTCGCAACTAGACTCGCAGCACGCGCTCCTCATGGTCTCACGCAGCATCTCCCGGCGAATCTCGTACATGCTCCGGACGACGCCGGCGTCGACGCTAAGCACACGGGAGTGGAGGGAATGGAGTGAGGCTCTTCTCGGCTCGGCTCTCACCGCGGCAAAACTGCGGATCCCAGCCTCCGAGCTGGAACAGAGCCTGCTGTGGCGACAAGGGACGCTACTTGTCCGCCCGGGGGGCCTTGGAGTGATCGACCCCATCTCTGAGGCTCCCGCGGCATACCTGTCTTCAGTTACGGCGGCCCACATCCTCCTGCAGCAGCTACACCTGCCGAGGGACTGCCTGCTAAGCAAGGCGACGACACTGCTCTCGCATGATTGGATTCCCCCGCCAACGGAGACTAACCCTAGAGCGCTATCGAGGGCATCCTCCCCGCCGAGGCCAGAGCCACACTGGAGCAATACAGAGCAGGGAAGGCCGGATCGGGTAATTTACAGATGGGGTTATCCAGAGCTATAAACCAGCAGCGGGCGTTAGAGCTTCTGGCTGATACCATTCAGGACAGGCCGGGAGAGGATCGGGCCACGCCCTCCGCCTCATCAGCCTAAAGGGGGTAGGAGCAAGTGATTGGCTCCATGCCATTCCAACGAGAGGCGAACTTACACTTTCCCCAGGTCAATTCTCGATGGCCCTTGGCCTGCGTCTAGGCATGGAGCTGCCGGTAGCGGAGGTGTGCCCCTGTAAGCGGAACAATGCCAGTATCAGCGACAAGAGCCTCCCCAACCACCTCCTGCGGTGTGGGGATGGCGGGGACGCAGTACGGACCCACAATGCTCTCGTCTATACAGCGCTCAGGATGGCTAGTGATGCGGGCTACAAGACATTCCACGAGACCACGGCCTTTTCACCTCCAGTGCTCCAAAAGCGTGCAGACCTTGCCACCCGAGACCAAGAGTCGGGTGAAACCTGGGTCACGGATGTCACAGTCACGGATCCGGTTCTGCAAAAACGTGTCAAGAAAGCACGAAAACCGCCTGGTTGGGCAGCGGAGGAAGCTTCCGAGGGGAAGCATAGGCTCTATGAAGGCCGTCCGAGTTACGCCGGGTTCTTCGGGCTAGCAGTGGAGACTTACGGGGCCCTGGCTAAGGACACGGTGCAATTCATCCGCATGCTAGCTGCCCACGCCGCCAAGAAGAAATACAGGCAGGGACGCCTCACGACCACTGCAGCCCGGCTAAATTCTCACTTCAGGCAACGGTGGTCCGTGGTTCTTCAGCGCAGCCAGGCGATTTCCCTACTGTCCAAGTCAAACCGTGCGGCAGAGGCGGCTTTCCCACAGGCGGCGGCAGACCCATGGGCACCAAGGCTGGGAGATCTCTGGCAGACGCTAGAAGATGAGTATGACAAGCGACACGGGCCGGCCAGAGCGGCTTAGGGGGCGGGGGGGAAGGGGGAAGAAGAAGTGCTGGTGGGAAGATAGGCAGTGGACGGCAGGGAGGGGTGGTATGCCATAGGGGTCACGAGGGGGGGTCCAGAACCAGGGGGGACGTATAGCTGGAGGCAGGCACAGGATGGGAGAGGGGGACTTCAGAGACAGAAACTACTACTGCTGCTGCTGGCCAGTTTGATTGAGCCCTAGGCGATCAGCGAATACGCACGTGGCATACCTGCTCTGCATGTTTACTTGCATGGTTTGTAGCCCTAGGCGCCTGGTTGCTTAAACGCTTAGTTAGACTAGCCACCACCACATGACATGCCTATATCGTGTGCACCCTATCAATACATGACTGCTTGAGAGAGAGAGAGAGAGAGAGAGAGAGAGAGAGAGAGAGAGAGAGAGAGAGAGAGAGAGAGAGAGAGAGAGAGAGAGAGAGAGAGAGAGGGGTTGGATAGTCTAGGACTGTTTTAAAACCGTCCTGGAGCCTCTTCTTGAGCTCTAGGTGACTTACAGGGGTTGGATAGTCTAGGCTGCCTTGCATGTTAGTACCTGCTGTTTCTCATTGCATGTGTGTACCCTTCTGGCTTATCAATATACGGACCATTAGAGAGAGAGAGAGAGAGAGAGAGAGAGAGAGAGAGAGAGAGAGAGAGAGAGAGAGAGAGAGAGAGAGAGAGAGAGAGAGAGAATAGCCTCTCCCCTCGCCCTTAGCCTCTCCCCTTAGCCTCTAGGCCCTACTTAAGGCCCTCCTACGGCTGGTTTCTCATTGTTCGTGTGGCGGCAGAAAATTTTCGCTCGTTCGAGAGAGAGCGAGAGAGAGAGAGAGAGAGAGAGAGAGAGAGAGAGAGAGAGAGAGAGAGAGAGAGAGAGAGAGAGAGAGAGAGAGAGAGAGAGAGAGAGAGAGAATAGCCTCTGCCCTCTGCCCTTAGCCTCTGCCCTTGGCCTCTAGGCCCTACTTAAGGCCTTCCTAAGGCCACTTTCTAATTTGTTCGTTTGGCGGCTGAGGATTTTTCGCTCGCGCCGGCCGCCTTCGGCGGCCGACGCTCGACGGCGCGGCCTTCGGCCGCGCGTGAGGGGACGGCAAGAAAGGGCACACAAGGCAGTTCAAAGGCAAAAGCATTACAAGGATGGCATCATCTACTGCAGCCTAGCCAAGCAAAACATCAATGGAGCTAGAAGGGCCCGCGTCTACATGCGGTGAGCCCCAAGAGCGTGAAGAACGCCCGTCAGAGTCCGCCAAAGCTCCCGGACCACAAGCGTGCTTGCGCCGATCGCGGCGGCTCCAGAACCTGCACGCAAATGGCGCCGCAGGCCGCGGACAGCATCGTCAAGCTGTCCCGCAGCAGCAACGCCTCCCTCCGAGGGCGCAGCCAACACGGGCGCCAGCAGCTGGGCGAGCTGATCGGCCGCGTCAAGACACACGTCACGCGACCGATCCTGAAACGTGTCAGGGGGAATCGCAGGGAGGGATGAATGAGCAAGCACTTGGATCAGCAGAACAGCGTGCAGGCTCTCGGCGAGGTGAAACAGCTGGCCGAGAACCGCCTCAGGCTCTCGAGCCTGCGGTGGCTGAAGCGCCTCAGCCAGAAAGAGAAGCGACCCATCGGCGGGAAGAGGGGCCGACCCGCCAGCAACGGCAGGCAGGTAGGGAGTCGTCGCCGCCCCACTCCCCGCGGGCACAAATTCCACCCCCGCCACTTGCGGAACGGGCGGTAGCTGAAGATGGGACGTCGGAGCAGGGGCCGAGGCAGCGGGCGCAGGAGCCGCAGGAGGCGGAACAGGAGCCGGGACGGCAGCGGCCTGTGAGCGATTCACAGGGAGAGGGGCTTGCCGTGCAGCCACGAATGTCGGCGCCGCACGCATTGAACTGCCCTGAGACTGCGCCGCCCTCTCCTCGCGCATCGCGTTCGACACTAGCCGCTGCAGATCCGCCATCCTCACAGGCGGATCATACGCCATGCCGCCACCACGGCCTTGCGGACCCCACCACCCACCATGACCACTGCGGTGAGCGGGCCACTGGCCTTGCTGAGGATAGCGCCGAGGGGAATTGCGCCGGCGCCGGGACGATGCTCGCTCCTTCTGGGGAGCAGGGGAATGCTGGCGAGACTGGCGGCGGTCCGGTGACGGGGGACGCGATGGCTGACCAGCCGGAGGGTTTGGCGCAGCAGGAACAGGCTGAACCTCCGTCGCAGGCGACGCAATCGGGGCCGGGCCGCCAGTGGTGGCGGACGCCGCCTGCGGGGACATCGCGGAGGCCGGAGCAGTCACGACAGGGACAACCAGGAGCAACACAGCGGACACACCGGGTGCAGGGAGGTCTGCGGCAGTCCCGGCGGGAGCAGACGCCAGAGGCGCGCCGAGAGGAGCCAGAGGCGCAGGATCGGCAGGAGCAGGCGGAGCAGGAATCTGCGCCGGCTGGCCAGACTCCGCCACAACGGATGGACGTGCGAGTACGGGGGGAGGAATCTTTTCAGAGGTTGCGCGGTCCTTGCCGACCAGGCGGCAGCGCGTACTGGCGACGGCTCAGGAGCGCCGGCAATCACCATCTCAAGGACGAGGGCGTCGCGGGCCTGGGGAGCAGACAGCCAGCGGGACGGGCGGAGGACTGGAGAACGGGTATCAGGCGGAGGCATGCAGGGCTTTAACCACTATGGAGGCAAATTATGCAGAGGAAGAATTAGCAGACCCCTCTTATAGGGAGGAGGCTCTTCCCTCGAGTGAGGACGAGGAGCAGGAGGACGCGGGAGCTATGAGAGAACCTGCTGGGAGAGGGATTGCTGGGAGAGCAACAGCGGTGATAGCTTCAGGAGTGGAACAGCAGCAGGGGGCCCCTGGTCCGTTGGATGCCGAACGGACGGGCGAGATTCCAACTTCGAACGAACCAGCCACAGCGGGGCGCGCTGGACGAAATCGGTTCGCCCCGGGCAACTCCGCGACGCGACCGTCTGGGCCAATTCCCCGCTATTTTTCAGCTGACGAGCTTGCAGAGCGGCTGGATTTGTTCGCTGCCATCGCGAACTGGGATGTCGCGGCCCTCAGCGACAGTCGTCAGCCTTCGCTGTCGAGGCGTTTACCGCCGAATCTGTGCCAGCTTTTCGCAGTCGCGATGCTGACACCATTACTCCACCTGTCGCGACACCCCGAGTCAGAGTCAGGATGGCGCCTGCTGCTGTTTCTCCCGCGTTTGACACTTCGTCAAACCTCGCCGCAGCGACCGGATTGGAATGGGGTCAAGGCTCGGCTGCGGGCCTTCCAACGTGGCGAATGGGAGCAGTTGTACAGGCAGGCGGTGGACGCGGTCAACACGCCACCTCCGCCACGGCACCAGCCCGACGCGACTGGGGTCATCAATCGTGCGGAAGGTCTGGCGAAACGTGGCAGTCTGCGCCGAGCCGTGCTGGCCCTCGAGTCAACGCCCGTCTGCACTCCTGGCCCAGATATTTTGGAGGAACTGCGCCAAAACCCCCCCCCCCGCTGCTCACGGGGCAGTGACCTGGCCTGAACATCTCGGGTCAAAGTTGTCAATCGCCCATCCTGACTTCGCAAAATTGTTGGGGCGATGCAAAAACGGGGTGGGAGCCGGACCGTCATGAATGACATTTGAGCATCTGCGCGACGCGGCGATTACCAACGCACTGGTCAGCACCCATCTGCACGCCTTGGTCAACACCATCCTGGGAGGAAATCTGCCAGGCTCGGTGGCGAATCTTTTAACAGCCTCACGCCTCATCGCCTTGGCCAAGCCGGGAGGGGGGGCTCGGCCAATCGCGATCGGGGAGTGCCTGACACGACTCACAGCCAAAGCCGCGCTGGCTGCTATGGGGGACGCAGCGCGTTCTTTCTTTCTACCTCTACAGTACGGGGTGGCAGTGCCAGGTGGCGCTGAAGCAGTTATCCATGCAGCCAGGGCCCACATGGACGCCCGCCCAAACAGCCTAGTCCTACAGGCTGACATTTCGAGCGCATTCAACAGCATATCGCGAAACGCCATCGCCTCAGCGTTACACGACCCCACCCTTTCGCCGCTGCTGCCACTAGTGAAACTAACGTATGGTAACCCGTCGCAACTACTCCTCGACTCCAATTTCATCTCGGACCCACTGAGTAGCGAACGGGGCGTACGCCAAGGTGACCCACTTGGCCCGCTCCTGTTCGCAGCAGGGATACACACCACCCTCCGCGAAACAGCTGAAGCACATCCTGACGTGCTTTGCTTGGCGTATGCGGACGACATCACGTTCTTGGGTGATACACCGAACACTGTAGCTGCCTTCACGTTCTTCACCGACAAGCTGGCACACCTGGGCCTGAAGCACAATCCCCAAAAGTGTGCGGCCTGGAGTGCAAATCCAGCAGAGCACGAGATGCTTCCACTAGGGGTACCTTTCTCGGGGGAAGGCGTGCGTCTCCTGGGAAGATTCCTGGGACCTGACAGCGGCGCAGCTAAATTCCTGGCGGACCAGCTGGATGAGATGGCGAGGCCCCTTTCACTCATCGAGCGCGCTGATCCGCAGGTCGCCGCTCTCCTCATCACACGCTGTATCTCGAGGCGGGTTGCTTACCTTATTAGGACGACGCCGCTGCACCTGTTGCCTCGCGAACGTTGGAGCCAGTGGGGGAAAGACCTCCTCATTGCTCTGCTGACTTCATGCGACATACGCGTTCCCACGTGTAGGGCTGAGCAAGCGCGCGTATGGGACCAGGCCTCGCTGCCGCCGTCGCTCGGTGGGATAGGCATAACTGATCCCCTAGTTGAAGGGGTATACGGATTCGCGGCTAGCTTCACCCAGGCCGCCTGCTTTCTGTCCACCCTCGAGCTGGGACCCGAGAATGCTTTGGCGCGGGCGCTGCTTCACATGCTACTACCGCGAGACAGCGGCACGCCGCTGCACGCTTGGCTTGCAGCGTACGAGGTGGCGCTGCCCCTCGATGCTCGGGAACTGCTGGAGAAGGAGCGGCTCGAACGGTCCGATGTGAGGCTACAGCATGTACTCGGCCTCAAGGTTCATGGGAGCAGATATGCCGTGCAAGTGGCAGCAACACGACGCATGAAGCTGAATCCGCTCTCTGGCCACACGCAGCGGATGTTCTCTCTCACGGGTTACGGCACGGGCGACTGGCTCACGGCCATCCCCATCGCAGCAACACGGCGTATCGGGCCAGTGCTTTTCGCCAACGCGGTGCGTTTCCGGCTGGCCCTGCCCTTCTCAACGCCGAAGAAATGTGATTGCGCTGACCACACAGCTATCACCGACCCACGCCTCCCGAATCACCTCCTTCGCTGCGGCACGGGCAAGCACCGCATCAACACACACAATGAGATGCGGGACGCTTGCATCAGCATGGCGCAGGATGCAGGTTTTATTGTTCATCGGGAGTCGGCCGTTCACAGCCCCATCGAAGAGCAAACGGCCGACTTCACGATGACGGATCATAGCAGTGGGGCGGTGTACATCTGCGACGTCACGGTCACGGACCCCATCAGCACCCGGGATCCTGAGGCTCAAAAAGGCAGGGGGTGGGTGTCAGAATCACTAGGCAAGAATGAATGAAAGGAGAGGGGTTGAACTAGCAGGCAGTTGAGTACAAATAGCAAACCCTAGATTGGGCTGTACTCGCTATAGAGTACCCCACTGCAGGCTAGACAATAATAGCATTCTGACACACCCCCATAGCCAAAGTGGGGTGTAATCAGCAGAGCAAGCAAAGCAGTACAAGCTCAGGGTGGATCACAATGTCACCACACATTCTGAGCACAAGTTCAAGAAGCAATAGTTTAAAGTTCACAGTTATGAGCAAAGCTAGAGGCAGTCACAGAGGGCAAGCGAGGAGGAGGAGGGCTGGCGAGAGGAGAGAAGATGAAAGGCGCCGACTGAAGCTGCAGACACACGGGCAACAGGAGCGGCGCGCACAGTGGCTACCGAGCGCACGAGGGCACCGGACTACGGGAGTATCTGGCTCCGCGGCTACGACGAGCACACACAGGAGCAACGGACCCACAGGCGACTGGCGAAGCAGGCTCGCTGGGCTACCGAAACGCGCGAGGGCATCCGGACTACTGGCGCTGCTGGCGTCACGACGGCTACCTCCACGCAATCTCCCCCGACCGTCCCACGCCCCTCTCACACACCCCCTGCTGACACCCTAGCTCCACTCCGACGGTACCCCCCTTAAACCCCAAACCCTAGGCTCCCACACACCACCCCCCTCAGCGGCAGCTGTAGCAGAGGGAGACGAGGGAGGAGGAGGAGCAGGGGGAGGAACTCACAACCGACACCCCCATAGCCGCCACCCCCACACTCTTCACCCCCAAACCCTAATTTAGGAGAACGGGCTGTAGGAGGGGTGAGGCGCCGGTAGAAGCACGGGGGACAGTGGAGAGGGCAGGAGCAGCGAGGAACGGGCCGCCCACGGGCCTGGTAGAGCCGCCCGAACCGCGCGCAGGCGGCCCGAGCCGCGCGCGGGCCTGGCGCTTCCCGTACGGGCCGCGCGCGTGCCTGGCGCAGCCCGTACGGGCCGCGCGCGGGCCTGGCGCAGCCCGTACGGGCCGCGCGCGGGCCTGGCGCAGCCCGTACGGGCCGCGCGCAGGCCTGGCGCAGCCCGTACGGGCCGCGTGCCGGGTGTACGGGCCGCGCGCAGGCCGTGACGGGCGACGGGGGGCGACGCGCGGGTCCCCGTCGCCCGTCGCAGCGCCTCCCGGGGGCGACGTGCCGAGTGACGGGGCAGGAACCCGCCGCGCGCCTCGGGGCACACGGCGGGCAGAGAACCGCCGCGCGCCTCGGGGCGCACGGCGGGCAGAAAACCGCCGCGTGCCTCGGGGCGCACGGCGGGCTGAAAACCCTAGTTTCGACGCCGCGCGCCACGGGGCGCGCGGCGGACAGGGAGTAGCAGTAGCAGTAGCAGTAGCAGCGGAAGGCTTAGGTGGTGGGCCCACCCACAGGATCGACCCAGGAGGGTCGACCTGCTCTGATAGCATGTCAGAATCACTAGGCAAGAATGAATGAAAGGAGAGGGGTTGAACTAGCAGGCAGTTGAGTACAAATAGCAAACCCTAGATTGGGCTGTACTCGCTATAGAGTACCCCACTGCAGGCTAGACAATAATAGCATTCTGACAGTGGGCGGCACGCGAGCAAGTAGACAAGAAGATCAAACACTACGCCAACCGCCCAGAGACGGTCGGCTTCTTCCCACTAGCGGTAGACACCTATGGCTGCCCATGCGCGGAGGTGCCCGTGTTCCTCAAGCTTCTTGCAGACACAGCGGCTCGGCGCCACTTCAACGCCGACTCAAAATCCTACTATGCCGCCAAGTTTCTGCACCAGTTTCGACAGAGATGGTCGGTGGCCCTTCAGAGGGCCCAATCTGTGGGCCTCCTTATCAAGTTGGGTGAGGCTGCAGCAGCAGAGAACCCGCCTGTGGGTGGTATAGGGCAGGAGTTGAATCTGGGGGACTGTTTTGCAGTAATAGAGCCCCTCCTGGAACTTTAGAGGGGGGACGGGGGATAGTGTAGGATTTGCTTTCGTTACTACCTTTGCTTCTATACCTTGCATGCATGTAATTGGCTGCCATATCAATACAAGGACCATTAGAGAGAGAGAGGCTTAGCCTCTGCCCTCTGCCCTTAGCCTCTGCCCTCGTCCTCTTAGGTACTTAAGTAGCTGTTCGTGCCTCCTCTGCTCATTATTCATTTGTGGGCCGAAAAATTTCGCTCGCGCCGGAGAGCGAGAGAGAGAGAGAGAGAGGCTTAGCCTCTGCCCTCTGCCCTTAGCCTCTGCCCTCGTCCTCTTAGGTACTTAAGTAGCTGTTCTTGCCTCCTCTGGTCATTATTCATTTGTGGGCCGAAAAATTTCGCTCGCGCCGGAGAGCGAGAGAGAGAGAGAGAGAGGACTTAGCCTCTGCCCTCTGCCCCTAGCCTCTGCCCTCGTCCTCTTAGGTACTTAAGTAGCTGTTCGTGCCTCCTCTGCTCATTATTCATTTGTGGGCCGAAAAATTTCGCTCGCGCCGGCCGCCTTCGGCGGCCGACGCTCGACGGCGCGGCCTTCGGCCGCGCGTGAGGGGACGGCAAGCGCACACAGCGCAAAGAACTGCACTACTGAGTTGACATACACACATGGCATCACGCATAGCGGCCTAGAATGGCGGAACCAGATAGAGGGGGGCCCGCAACTACATGCGGTGAGCTCCAAGGGCGTGAAGAACGCCCGTCAGGGAGCGCCACAGCTCCCGGACCACAAGCGTGCTTGCGCCGATCGCCGCGGCTCCAGATCCAGCGCGCAAATGCCGCTTCAAGCTCCGGACAGCCTCGTCCAGCTGTCCCGCAGCAGCAGCGCCACCCTCCGCGGGCGCAGCCAGCACGGGCGCCAGCAGCACGGCGAGCTGGTCCGCCGCATCCAAGCAGGTCTCGCGCGGACGGTCGCGGAACGTCTCAGGAGGAACCACGGGGAGGGACGTGTGAGCAAGAACCTGGATTAGCAGCAGTGCGTGAAGAGTCGGTGGAGCTGGCCGAGAGTCGCCTGGGGAACACGAGTCTGCGGAGGCTGGAGTGCCTCCGCCAGGAACTGGAGCGGCTCATCAGCTGCATACTGAGCCGCCGCCGCGCCACCACCCGCGGCCACAAACTCCACCCCCGCAACAGGCGGAACCGGCGGCAGATGCAGGCGGGAGCCGGGAGCCGGCGCCGCTACAGAAGGAGGAGCGGACGGGGCAGGAACAAGAGGGGGAGGCGTAGCAGCCGGCGGAGGGACAACAGGAGGCACAATTGGACGAGGAGCCACATGCGCCGACACAGCCCGCAGCGAACTGCTCTGGCTCTGCGCCGCCCTCTCCTCGCGCACGGCGCGCGACACCTCCCGCGTCACCTCCCGCTGAAGATCCGCCATCGTCACAGGCGGACGATACCTCCCGCCGCCGCCACGCCCGTGGGGACCCCACCAGCCCCCATTGCCACCCGGGTGAGCGGGCCACTGGGCCTGCTGCTGGTAGCGCCGGGGGGAGTTACGCCGGCGCCGCGACGTCTCGCGCTCCTGTTGGGGCGCTGGAGAATGGGGACGGGAGAGCCGGCGGTCAGGCGACGAGGGACGAGCCGCCGTCGGCTGAGCGGGAGCCGTCGTGTTCGCG
Source organism: Closterium sp. Yama58-4 (assembly GCA_947470075.1). Taxonomy (NCBI): domain Eukaryota; kingdom Viridiplantae; phylum Streptophyta; class Zygnematophyceae; order Desmidiales; family Closteriaceae; genus Closterium; species Closterium sp. Yama58-4. Next base: position 148,292 of record CANIUD010000471.1, read on the forward strand.
CCAGGAGGCACAACAATCGGAGCCGGCGCGACCGTGGTGGCGGATGCCGCCTTCAGGGAAGAAGCAGACGCCGGCGCAGGTCCGTCGGGGACAGAAGCGTCCGGTGCAACAGGTGCGCCGAGGACCGGCACCGGGGAATCAGCAACCCCACCCCCAAGGCCGGCCGCCGAGGGTCCAGCAGGAAGAACGGGGGGGACAGGAGCAGCAGCAGGAGCAGGCGGGGCAGCACCAGGGGCAGCCGGGCCAAGGGGAGCCGCGGGCACGAGGGGAGGAGCAGCGGGTACGGGGGGAAGAATCTTTTCAGCGTCTGTTGACGCGGGTTTCGGAGTCGGCGGTACAGGAGGTTTCGGTGCCGTGGTCGCCTTTTCGGGTTCCGACTGCGGCTTGGCGACGACTGCCGACCAGGCGGCAACGCGCTCTGGCGACGGCTCAGGCGCTCCAGCAATCAGAAGCAAGGATGTCGCGGGACGGACGACGTAGCAGGAAGCAGAGTTGTCGGAGGCCCGGAGAACGGATACCAAGCGGCGGCACGGGTGGCTTTAAATAACTTAGAAGCAGCTAATGAAGATGACGAGCGACGGGACCCCTCTTATAGGGAAGAAGCCATGCCAGAGAGCGAGGATGAAGAGGGAGAGGAAGAAGAAGGTGGGGTAAGGGAGAGCTCTGGGAGAGCAGAAGCAGAGGCCGGGGTAGCACGAGTGCAAATACCCCAGGAGGCACGCACGCCGCACGATGCCGATCGGACGGTGGAGTTTTCCAACATCTGCCTCACCTGCGGGAGCGAGCCGCGCACGGCGAAATCGGACCGCGAGTAGGGGTGTTGCGATACGCCCAGTCGTTGCGACCCCCCGCTATTTTTCGCCAGAGGAGCTGGCGAAGCGAACAGACTTGTTCGCTGCGATCAGCAGTTGGAACATCGCGGCTCTGTGCGACAGTCGTCAGCCTTCGCTGTCGCGACGCTTACCGCCAAATCTGTGTCAGTTGTTTTCGTTGGTGTTACTGACACCGTTACTGCACCTCTCTCGAAACCCCGAGTCGGAGACAGGTTGGTGCCTGCTTCTGTTTCTCTCCCGCGCCTAACTCTTCGCCAGACCTCGCCGCAACGTCCGGACTGGCCGAAAATCAAGGCCCGGCTCCGTGCGTTCCAACGTGGCGAATGGGAGCAACTGTACCTGGACACGGTGGCTGCAGTCAACACGCCACCTCCGCCTCGGCACAGGCCCGACGCGACGGGGGTGATCAACCGAGCCGAGGGCCTGGCGAAACGTGGCAGTCTGCGACGAGCCGTCCTTGCCTTGGAGTCAACGCCTGTCTGCTCACCTAGCCCCGAAATCCTGGAGGAACTGCGCCAGAAGCAACCTCCTGCAGCTGACGAGGAGGTGATCTGGCCGACGCCGGAGGGGTCAACGCTTTCAATCGCTCACGCTGACTTCGCAAAAATGTTGGGCAGATGCGAGAATGGAGTTGGGGCGGGGCCGTCGGGGATGACATTTGAACATTTGCGCGACTCGGCAATCACAAATGCACTGGTCAGCACCCATTTGCACGCCCTGGTTAATACCATTTTGGGCGGACATTTGCCCGACTCGGTGGCAAGTTTGTTGACCGCATCGCGCCTCATCGCCTTGGCCAAACCTGGAGGCGGTGCTCGGCCAATCGCCATCGGCGAATGCTTGACGAGGCTGGCAGCCAAAGCAGCCCTGTCAGCAATAGGGGAGGCTGCCCGCGACTTCTTTCTCCCACTACAGTACGGCGTGGCAGTGCCAGGTGGCGCCGAGACTGTAATCCACGCGGCCAGGGCTTTCCTGGATGTCCGTCCCACCAGCCTCGTTCTGCAAGCCGACATCAAGAACGCATTCAACAGCATTTCGCGAACAGCCATCACCACCGCGCGTTACAATCCCACGCCCTCTCGCCACTGCTGCCGCTCGTCAAGTTCACCTACGGTAACCCGTCGCAGCTGCTCCTGGATGCAAACTTCAACTCCGAACCACTGCGAAGCGAACGCGGTGTCCGCCAAGGGGACCCACTTGGCCCGCTACTGTTCGCGGCAGGGATCCACGCAACACTCCGCGACACTGCAGACAAACACCCTGGTGTGCTGTGTTTGGCGTATGCGGACGACGTGACATTTATCGGGGAGGCAGAAGATACTGTAGCAGCTTTTTCCCACTTCACCAGCAAACTGTCACCCCTGGGGCTCGAACACAACCCCCAGAAGTGTGCGGCGTGGAGCTCGAGTACAGTGACAGCACCCCACCTACCACCAGGAGTGCCGTTCTCAAAGGACGGCGTGCAGCTGCTAGGCAGTTTCATGGGGCCTGACGACGGGGCGGCAACTTTCCTAGCAGGGCAGCTGGCCGAAATGGCGAAGCCACTGACGCTCATCGAACGAACGGATCCCCAGGTAGCAGCACTGCTAATCACGCGCTGTATTTCAAGGCGCGTAGCGTACTTGACACGGACGACGCCGCTAAACCTCCTTCCCCGCGACAAATGGAGCCAGTGGGGTATGGACCTCCTCACCACGCTCCTTACTGCCTGCGACCTCCGCTTGCCTACCTGCCAAGCCGAGCAGACACGGGTTTGGGAGCAGGCGTCGCTACCTCCGTCTTTGGGGGTCTGGGCATTACAAACCCCCTTATCGAGGGATCTACGGTTTCGCCGCGAGTTTCACTCAGGCGGCGCTGTATCTCAACAGCCTCTCGCTGGGAGACGAGAGTGCGCTTGCACAAGCGCGGGATCACATGCTCCTGCCGCGGGACAGCAGCACGCCACTACATGTTTGGGTGGCGGGGTGTGAGGAGGCGCTACTGACAGACAGACGCACGGGAGATTTTAGAGAAGGAGCGGCTAGAACGTTCCGACCTACGGCTTCAACACGTTCTCGGACTGAAGGTGCACGGCAGTAGATACGCCGTGCAGGTGCAAGCGACGAGACGCATGCGGCTGAATCCGCTCGCGGGGCACACACAGCGGATGTATTCCTTGACTGGCTACGGCACTGGCGACTGGATCACGGCGGTCCCAGTGGCAGCGACGCGGCGGATAGGGCCAGTGCACTTTGCGAACGCTGTGCGCTTCCGCCTGGCCCTGCCATTCTCAACCCCCAAGAACTGTGACTGCCCAGAGCACACGGCCATCACTGACCCCCGCCTTCCGAACCACCTGCTACGGTGCGCCACAGGCAAGCACCGCACGAACACCCACAACGAGTTGCGGGATGCCTGCGTCAGCATGGCGCAAGATGCGGGCTTTATTGTTCACCGGAGTCAACGGCCTACTGCCCCATTGAAGAACAGACGGCAGATTTCACCATGACGGACAGAAGCACCGGAGCCGTCTATATTTGCGACGTCACCGTCACTGATCCTATCAGCACCAGGGACCCAGAGGCTCAGAAAGGCAGGGGGTGGGCGGCCCGGGAGCAGGCCGACAAGAAGATTAAGCACTATGCCAACCGCCCGGAGACGGTTGGCTTTTTCCCCCTCGCAGTAGACACCTATGGCTGCCCATGCGCGGAGGTTCCGGTCTTCCTTAAGCTTCTTGCAGACACAGCGGCTCGGCGGCACTTCAACGCCGACTCAAAATCTTTCTATGCCGCCAAGTTCTTGCACCAATTCCGGCAGCGTTGGTCGGTGGCTCTGCAACGGGCCCAATCCGTGGGACTTCTCATGAAGTTAGGCGAGGCGGCAGCGGCGGAAAACCCCCCGGTGGGGGGGATTGGGCATGAGCTGCACCTGGGGGATTGTTTTGCTGTGATGGAGCCTCTCTTGGAGCTGTAGAGAGGGGCGGTAGGGTGATAGCTTTAGCGCTGGTGGTTTGAGTTGTCCGTTGCTTACTCTATACTTTGCATGTGTGTACCTTCTTGATCTATCAATACACGGACCATTAGAGAGAGAGAGAGAGAGAGAGAGAGAGAGAGAGAGAGAGAGAGAGAGAGAGAGAGAGAGAGAGAGAGAGAGAAGA